>NMRB01002223.1:0-54465 GCA_002633025.1 Notospermus geniculatus
CAACATCCAGGTTTTTAGAGGGACGTTTAAATTGCAGCTAGGAAGGCGGGATAGCCTCTAAATATTTCCTACATGTAATACAGGAAAGGCTTAAGAAGAAATATGCCACTGGCTAAGGAATGGCTTCCGAACTAATTCGAAATGTTACAACACAACAAAATACATGTACATGTCTAGCCTACGATTACAATTTCTCCTGAGCGATGTCAGCTAGAGCCCAGTGGGCGTAGATGCTGATTACGTGATGGCATCGGATGCCGATATAATCCAGACCTACCCCAGAAAAAAGCCAGTCGCTGCACATCAACAACGGAGACATGGAATTTTCCAAATAAAATGTTCATTTAGATGATTTGCGCCGAGTCGCAAAAAGGCAATAAGGGAATTAATACAGAACCGCTATGTCTAACTCTGCACACCAAATATTTCGAAGTAAAAAGTCTCTCGCAACAGTTTGCGCATGTTCTATAAATATTTCTTCGACTCAGAGTCGTTATCCATCCTCCCATAGCAGGGTTTTAGTCTCGCTCCTAGTCTCCGAGTGGATGAAGAAGAGAGACGTAAAAACCCCTGTAGATGGAGAGTAAACTGCTTCCTACTCCTCTGGAAGGATAAAACTGCTTCCAAATCCTGTGGAAGAAGATACGTAAAACTGCTTCCTGCTCCCGCGGAAGGAGAGTAAAACTGCTTCCTATACTCCTGTGGAAGGAGATTATAAGAACTGTTTCCTACGCCTGTGGAAGGAGAGTATTGCGGCTTCCTCTCCTCTGGAAGAAGGTAAAACTGCTTCCTACTCCCGTGGAAGGAGAACATAAAACTGCTTCTACTCCTGTGGCAGGAGAATATAAAACTGCATCTTACTCCTGTGGAAGGAGAGTATACTGCTTCCTAATTCTGTATTGGAAATCTGCGGTCGTTCTCCGCCATCTGATCAACAGACGTTTCTTCTTCCGAATAGAACATTTTTTATCCAAATAACATCAATATATTGAACTGGAGGAGGACGAGGGCATCGTATTTATGGTTGAATAATGAAGACACTTAATGCATATCATAGGAATCCCGGTCCACCTTACTCAGTTTTGTCGATATTATCGGGAACGAAATGCGATGTGGAACGCAGCCGAACCCAATGGTAAATTTCCATTAACGATTTTTTCAAGGATCGCTTTTACAATCTGGCAACCCAAACGAATTTTCAATTGATTGGTCGACCATTTTGGTTCAAAAATGCTCATCATGCCTCCCACACGTTCCTACGGAGTGNGGACCCCCGCAGCCGGTAAACAACGATTTTTCGTCAGGACTGACGAGAAATCGCAACCAAGTAGTTGCGAAAACCCAGTGGCATGGATACTGGCACACGGCTTGCGAATGAGTCGCAGTCGCATGCACTTAATCCCATCGACCACTGCTTTGCCATCAACACGCAGCTGACGATACGTGGACGCCATTTACAGCCTCTCCCTACGACCCCTCCCCTCCGCCCGCTTGCTACAGCGACAAATGACAGGAGAGAGGAGCATTGGCGTTCATCCTGATGGTTCAGAATGACGGTACATGTCAGTACATGTACAACAAACCGAATCAAAGCCATGTCATCGGCAGAGCTCTTGGAGAGAATCTCTCTACAACGTATACTCAGGTGGTGTTGTTTTTAGTAAACCTTGCCATGTATCATGTTCTTCACACAATGGTTTAGTGAATTGAGCCTAACATGCCACAGGTGTTTGCGATACAGGTGTTTGCGATACAGGTGATTCACAGGTGGTTTGCGAAATCAGGTGATGATCGTTCATTTTCTTCACAATCATTACGTTCAACCTTCATCTCTCAACATCGCCGTACCTAAGCTGATAACCTTGACTTCTATTGTACCTAGAGTAGTATCTACACAATGGTATTCCCACTCTCTTTCTCTTCGTTTTCCACCCTCCCTTTTCTGCCATCCCTCTCCCCTCGCTCTCCCAACTCCTCCAAACTCAGTATACCCAATTGCTTCCTTTCGACGTTCGGCCTTCGTCTTTCAAAAGTTTCGATTTATAGCCTGATATAAATACAAGATAACGGTAGAGGTGCCATCCGACTTGACACTTTAACCCCGGTCAGTCCCGAAACTTTCAGTACCGCAGAGCTCAGAGGAGCTGCTCAATCAGCTGCTCAACCCTTATCATTCTGACTGGTACCCATTTACACCTCGGTGGATTGAGGCGAGGGAAGAAAAGAGACCTGCTCAGACTCTCACGCTGAGAGTGGATTTCGAGGGACATGACCGCTATAGCAAGAGACCGGAACCCAAGATCACCGAGGCATCTTTTCAATTTCCCCAACATCCCTGCCTTCCTCCAGCGGCCCTCCACGTCTATGACGGCATCACCCTCCCTTCCCCTCCCCTCTCGCATTCAAGACACGGCGTGTACCACTCCCCGACTATATCATGATCTTCAGCCGCACTCAACTTTTGCCACGATCTTTTCAAGGGCTGCAAGAACCATGCGAAGGTGACTACTTAAAAAAACTCCCATCATGTCATCAGACGAATCATTACTTTTTCATGAACAAGCACGGCGTTGTTGAAAAATAGACGTCCAATAATGTCTCCCAGAAGTATTTTCAAGAGTCATTTTTTGCCCATCGCCAGCCAGATTTACCCGCAATACGTACGCTAGCGCTGATTATGATCCCTTAGAAGGATTTTCATGTTACTTAGCAGACAAAAAGGCCACATCTCGGATAACTATAAGCTTCGCCCGCAGGCAGACGTCTCCTTAACTTTGAGGTCTTCGGATCAATACGAACCGATGAGCTACGGAGGGCGGATAGAAAAAAACATGGCCGCCGCCTGTGGCGTAGTGGGGAAACATGGAAGCGAGGTATTTTTGAGTATGATTTAATTATCTCGTTTGCTTCTTGCATATTGATTCTTGGTTTGGCCCCTGGAACGTAGACTCAGGCAGTTAACCCTTCACTCTCGAGACCATTTTTGTCACAAATGACGATTGGAAAATGAGCGCCCATGTAAGTGCGGTTAAAGTTCCATCAGTATCATGTAATATTGAAATGGGGAACCCGCATAACTTTTTATCCCGCTCAAAGAGCGGCGCTATGAGCGGTTGTACTGAAGACGTCAAAAATAGAGCAACGCAACGTAATGATGTCGCGTCATGACGTCCTTGACGCAGTGCAACACGGACCGAGACGTCGAAAAAAGGTACAGCAGCGCCTCACACTATAGCGGTAGTTCTGAGGGTTATCCGTTGATGATAAACTGACGGTCAGAAATTACTTATCACAACATTCTTATCAAAAGCCTGGTCAACGATTAAGTTGTCTACGAGGGCGAGTACCTGCCTAATAAGATGTTGGTGTCGATCAATATCGGCCAAAGTCGAATATAGCTTGATGTATTTGTCTGACGTCCAAGCAAACCTATCAACAGCTGGCAATGACAATGCTTTCTCACCACTACATACTCTAATGGACGCACCATCAACCGGAGTGGTTTTGGTCAATCAAAATCACCCTGGAGGCAATCGGAGCGATGAAACCGACGCCAAAGGCATTACCACCAAGCTTCATGTCGTCTGTGGTTTCCGAAGTATTTTGCGTATTATCCATGGTCCTTTGATCAGGATCCCAGCTGAAAGGCAGCGTAGACTCTGACGTTTCGGAGTCGGACCTACGATTGCCTGCACCACGACGGAACAGACAGCATCAGGTGCAACCTCTTCCGCATGTCCAGCTCGACTACTTCCGGTCGTCAAGTGAAACGTGGGCGCTCATCGCGGAACAGGCAGTTTCTGCGAGCAAGGAATCGCAACTCCGCAGGAAGTCGTAACTGCGACCACCAACTTCAAGTTGAGCGGAGCACTCTGTAGACTTTTTCAAGTGCCTTTTCTGCTGTATCAAGGAACAGCAGTTCCATTTACCCTTTCCCGTTCAGGCGAATTATAAAGTAGGGTGCAACGTCTGACATTACGGATACAAAAAGCACAAAATTGACACACAAAATGATAATAAACAAGAAGTCAATCTCCAGAATTCTCGAATTTTCGACCCCAACCGGGGTCTTTTTCAAGTGGAACTTTACAATCTGAAACTCTAGAAAAGTCTTTTCTAGAGTTTCAGATTGTAAAGTTCCACTTGAAAAAGACCCCGGTTGGGGTCGAAAATTCGTGAATTCTGGAGATTGACTTCTTGCTTATTATCTGACATTACGGAGGTTTAGAAATCAAACGATAAACTAAACTTAACGACAACGCTATTTTTCACGTCATACTACACATTCACCAGATTTTATATCCGATTGCATTTTCGGTACCAAAATAACGTTGTCGTTAACGTTTACGTTTATCGTTTGATTTCTTAATCTCCCTATTTGCACTGGCAGAACGTCTTTTTTCAAATTGTCAACCCAGAGAGGGTTAAGTGGCTTCGAGTTCGGCAAATGCCATTAGCTTTCCAGTTGGACTGTTAGCTATCTTTCATCCAGCTGACTCTGACGGCTCTTTCCCCCTCACTTCACCATAATGGCCGCCCATCCGCCTGAGTGGGCATATGCCATCGACTCCACGTATATAAAATGGATAGCATTGAGACGCAAGGCTGCTGGAATCAGTTACAGTCAGATCAACAGAAGTGGTAACGTAAGCTGATTTTTAAAAAGTCTAAGTTAGCTGTTTTCCGTTCAACAGTAGCTGATTTTAAAAAGTCAAAGTTAGCTGTTTTCCGTTCAACAGTAGCTAATTTTTTAAAAGTCGAAGTTTGCTTTTTCCATTGAACAGTACATATCGTATTTTCAAGACTGGAATGACTGATTTTCGCAGGGCAAATACATGTAAAATTTATTTGACATTTTGTTCAACAATACCATATATTTTTGCAAATTCCTGAAGTGCAGTTTTATAGCTTCCCAACCCCGAGGCTTGTTTGAAGTGTCAGGCCAGTTTTTACTCCTTCAGGCATGGGGTTTTCAAAATACACCATCGAATGGTTCGCTCAGCATTAGGCCTACTATCAGAGATTTTTCATCCTCCAGAGCAGGGGTTTTTACCTCATCTTCTTCTCCACTGACTTGTGGCAAGCGCATAAAGAGCGACACCAAAGCCCTGCTATGGGGGAATGGGGATTTTTCGGCGTTAAGAAACATTGGAATACGTATTACTTTAATTATAAAAGTATTGATTACTATTCGGAATACATGTTTCAATTCCCACTCCGTTATCGGCTTCCAATATTTCAATATAAAGATATCATTTCCTGGCGGATTTTCTAAAGACCCAGTCAGGCTTATGATTGAGATCGCTGAAGGATGGAGACTTATTCTGTCGCTAAGATGATATCCCATAAGCAGGATGTTAAAGGAACACGGTATTGGATCTCAAACTGCCGACGTGGAGGGAGCGACCTAGCGGCAGTAAGACGAACTACAAAAATGCATTATAAAATGTTGGCTAAATCGGGTCAATTCGCCGACAACGTAGTTAGTCCCTGCTGCTTTCATACCATTTAATGGCCGCTGGCACACTAAGCTGGCCAAGCGGGCCGTGGCAGAAAACGTACAGTAAAATAATTGTCTGAGAGGATGCGTTTGGAAGTGTTATATCATACTTGGGCAATGAATGGCCACGACGTCATGTGGGACAGCTACATGTATGGGGGCCACCATCTTTGTTGAAAAGGTCCACACCGTCAGATTTCGTCCATGAACCTGTGTTCTGCAATCGTTAACCGTTAACTGGTCTGTTCCCTCGCAAGTGACTTGAGGAAAAAGTCCCTCTTGCGGGGTTATGAACAGGAGAACCAATAGAACCAATGACAAGAGTGGGATTTGATGACGTCATGGATTTGTATGAATAGCCATTTACATGTGGACCACGTGGATCTCGTGTTTGACGGGCAATAAGAAGTACATGTACATGCATAATGTACGGAATTCGTTCTAGCAAATAACATACGAGGGAGGGATTCGCCAAGGCTCATATTTTCCAACCACAATAATTCGGTGCCCTGTTTCATTTCATGGGTGCCAAACACCAAATGAAGCATATGCTAGTATTCTGTATGGGAACTGATGGCGGATGTGCCGCAGACGTTATCCGCTAATGGTTTCGAGCCACGGTGGTGTAGTGACTCGGGTCTCTGGCTAGAGATCTTGAGACCCAGGTTCGAATCCCAATGTCGGCGTGAGACTCTGGGCAGGTCTCATTGCCTATACCTTGTCTCACTCCACAAGGTGCATATGGCTACCGCGGTGGAATGACCCGCTATAGAAACCAATGACCAAAGTCGGGAATAAACAGTTGGTTTCCCGGCCTCCTTCAGGAGTCTTTGGGCTCCTTTCACACCGGTGTAACGTTTTTCAGTGTTTCCCATATGTGAGTGTTCCCCTCATATTGTCCGAGTGAATCCTAAATAAGTGATTAATGGACCGATCGATTGATTGATGTACTGTACATGTACATGGATTTGTCTCATAAACATTTGTTACCTGACCTAGTTCTTCGTAAACATGCAAGCTATGCAGTTTCGACAAATTGATTGAAGAAAATCAATTATCAGTATGCAATACTGTACAAAACATTGTTCAGAGTTCTTATGTTGAGGCTCATCTCCACATTCATTAACCCTCTAAGAACTATGAATTTGAATTTGGCCTTCAACCAGTTTTCATTCACAAAATGATGAGTCTCCCGTGTAAAAGTCAAGTGACTCCAAAAAGAGTCGAAATACGTGTCCGACGCAACAAAGGCTGTGGGTCTTTAATGTACTCGCGCCAGCTTTCGGGGAAAGAGGAAAGATGAGGGAGTTTTCGCGAAGACCTCGAAACGCCAACGCGAATGTCTATCTTTAATATTGCTCGGTGCTCTCTTCGTGGCATCGAACAATGGGTTTGGCGTTCGCGTTGGCGTTTCGGGGCTTTGCGAAAACTCTCTACCAAGCTGTGTGGTACCTACTCTTAAAACAGCCCCTCAGTTTATAAAGAAATGCCGATCGTTACGGACTTGTGGGCAAGTGATCATTGCTGACAGCTCACGCAACTTCAGGCGAGATTATAAAAAAGCAAGATCACCCAACGGGAATTGAAAAATTGAACGGCTGTGTGACTTTCAATTATCGGAGCTGCAAATATTATCACAATTTTATGTTAGATTCTTTCCTGATTCTTGAAAGGTGTACGATGAGTCTTTTGGGAAATCATAAACAACCGTATTTTTGTGTCAAGAGTGTTTTTGGCTCGCGTTGTTGATAAGTCGGTTTTAATCAGGTTCAGATATCTTTTAAGGTCGGAAGAGACCGGGATTCCCATTATGTATATTTGTGTTGTGTCGGAATGACGTTGTTAGTCGGCGAACGCCGATGTAACAACGGAGAAATTCCAAAGAATAGAAGCCCTCAATACAAGCCCAGGTGTGCATTGCAAACGGTTATGGTCAGGGTTGGCGACATATACCTCACATTAGGGACTTTTCGCAAAGCACCCGAAACGCAAACGCAAACGCCAAACCCATTGTTTGATGCAACGAAGAGAGCACCGAACAAAAGGATAGCCGTTGGCGTTGCCGTTTCGGGGGCTTTGCGAAAATCTATACTAGCGAGTTTTCGCAAAGCCCCAAAACGCCAACGCGAACGCCAATCCCATTGTTCGATGTCACGAAGACAGCAGCGAACAATAGATTAGACGTACGCGTCCGCGTTTCGGGGGCTTTGCGAAAACTCCCTAATAAAGGCAAAATCACCCGGACTTTGATCACAGGGGGAAATCCACCATTTCTGAAATGGCATTGCAACCAACTGGGTGAAGAAGACAAAATTTCTTAGCAAAGTGTTGCATTGTATATTTATGGCAAATTCTGGACGACAAATTACATTAGCATAATTGGTCCGAAAAATGACAACGAACCGAATCAGGGTCTAAATTTGATGACCATAAACTTGAGAAAGGAAATGAAACAGATTCTAGGAATGGTCACTGCCAGTCTCAGTTTTAGATTAAGAATTGATTATTGATTAGGGTTCAGATTATCGCGTTAGCTTTCCTATTTCATCATCAGAAGTCCAACTCTGATAAGATATTTTGGGGGGCTGATTGTGAATCAACATCTAAGTATGAAACAAAGCAGTCCCAGTCTCAGTTTTAGGTTAAAGAAGTGATCATGTTTCGCTTGCACCTGGGGTTTTTATTTCACAATCGCTTCAGCTAGCAGCATGATGAAGGGCGCAATTTTCGTCGTGTCGTCTGTTCTCATTTGGACCTTCTGTACCGCCGCACCTTTCAGTAAGTTTCACGCTGGTTGATACAACGAATGTATCCACCATCTGCAATCGTTTTGGCCCAGGCTCCGTTAACATGGCATCTTTGTCAGATCCCATGTTTACTTTCACTTTCAGGGGATGGGCAGCAGGCACGACTGAAGAAGGGGCCAGTGTGTACCAATTTAAAACTCTTTCTACTTTCAGTTTCGCAGCAGGAATGTCCAGTCAACAAATATTACGACGAGAGCTCTATGAGCTGCCAACCTTGTGTCGAGATTTGTGAGCCAAGAGGGCGCCAGGCGTGTTTAAACAAGTGTCCTGGTAAGGGAAGAAAATGATTTATCGCTCAAAAGAATTGAACAAACCACATACAATAGCAAGCCGATTGACCATTCCGGATTAAACCATGTTTTACGACCAATAAACCATGGTTAACGAACCCAAAGGCCCGTATGCACCAAACGAAGATTATCTTGAACTCAGGTTGAGCCACAACTTTTCCATTGTCACATCATAATAGCGCATGGGGGTATACCCACAGTTTTTAACGACTGAAAAAACTCAACTGAAAAACTATTACGGGGCGTCAGGTTGACATGGCAGTTTTTGCTGATTTTACAAACTGATTGTTTTCTAGGATATGCGCATACGCAGAGATGTCCGGCCAACGAATACTACGATAAGATCACTTTAAGTTGCAGAGATTGTGGGGAACTCTGTGAACCGGACAGAGCGCGCAATAGCTGTTTAACCAATTGTCCAGGTAAGCGAATTTTCCCATATCACCTAAAGCTCATTCAAAATGTGTCATTGTCAGCAACTTTTACAGCTCTGGAGCAAGAACTGCTGGAAACATTTCGAGAAAAGTTGGGTTGTTATGTAATAAATTTAGATTTCACCACAAACCTTGAAAATGTGTCCAGTTGTCAGCAATATCCATCGGTCCTGTAAGTACGTTTTTCCTACACGAGGCACATTTGCCGGTGTAAGAACGATGAATCCAATTTTAACTTGGACTGAATCCAACCTGAAAGGTGTAGGGACATAAAATGAACATTTGCGAAGAACATTTCAGCATTAAATGCTGAAATACTTCGCAAATGTCCATCGTAAACGAGGAATGTAAAAACCAAAATTGTCAAGAATCTCTATAGGCCTAAGGTATAAATGTACACATGAAAACATATGCACTATAAATGATAACTTTTGTAGCAATTTGGCCTAACTGCTCTGAAACATTTTAGAACAATTGCTGTTTTCGGTGGTAAAATTATATTGAACAAATCCAAATTTTGTTTAAATCCGGCCAGAAGTTTTTGCTCCGGAGCCCAAAACGTTTATAATCCCAATTGCTTTTGTATCCAGCAGACGGACAGCGGATTTATGACAAAGTAATCAAATCTTGCTCGTTTACGCGCACCAACAAGACATCACCTGATCCAAAAATACCCAACTTAGTTCCGAATCCTAGAATGAATAAGCATACTTACGTTATATCTACGTATAGGGCCTACTGCCAACCAACTAACCCAACAGGTCAATGAAGGCCGTGTCAGGCCAATCGATTTTGCACATTCAATATGCAATATTAAATCATTTCTTTCAGATTATAAAATCGACGAAATTGCGACCACATCAAGTGTCCCAACAAACACAAGTGGGCTGACGCGAATATCAAACTCGACATCCGGCTCAAACTCAACACACTCACCACTGAGGAAAAGTGACAACGCATCCGGAGACAATTTGACGTTGACGTTGGGACTGTCTTGTGGTTTGCCCGCCGCCATTGTCTTGACATTAGTTGTAGTAGTATATGTCATTGTGCGTAAACGCCGGAACAAAAAGGTTAACTGCTTCGGCCGCAAGCGGAACGACGGTGATGACAGCAGTCTGACAGAGCCTGTTACCGTGAGCGAGGGTCTCGATGGTCAAAGATGCGCGTTGTCCGACGAGAATCCAATGAACACGGATGACTCGCCACCACCGCCGCCGCCGGTTACGAACTACATTTGATTTCTTCGGAACGGTGTAATGACACTTTTTTTAGCCTTGAATAAAGCAGGTTGTGTGCCTAGTGCGTGTGCGGACATTTACTCCGATTACGGGAGTAAATGTCGGAACCATTTTTGAAAATGTCAATATTTAATCCATCGACCTAGAAGCATATAAAAAAGTGGCTGCTCAGTAAGTGCATGAAAGGTTTGTAGACTGTGGAGGTGTCTTATTGTAGGAACGTACATGCACTTATGTACATATATGATAATTCTGTATATATATTTAATATGTGATATTGCATAATGTGCTCAGTTCCTCATCTCGTATCTACATTTTTATACACAGAGGCAAATTGACTGTGAAATTTGACTGGATTTACATGTATAAAACTAACCACCACAGAAGAACTAATGCCGAATGTTTCAGATGTATGTTTTACCAAATTCTGTGATATCTAAATGTAAAATGTTTTAAGGCATGTACAATGTATCTATATGTATGTTTTAATGAAGAATTAACCCACGAATTTATAATAAATAAATAAATAAAACTCTGCCTTGAACTTTGAAAGACCATCTGTCGCTATGCCCCAGAGTTCCGAAACTGCGATATTGGTACCCGGTCCTAACAATTTTACATCGAACTTTAGCATATGTAAGGACAGGTGTGATAGGAATCAACGTCCGAGGAATGCAAGTCCGCCAAACAATAGCCCGCTATTGTAAGATTGGCCGGTGCTGGCGTAGGTGATAAGTATAGGAACTATGTTGATACCTATCTATTTTTAAAACCTTCATGATTTGTGTATTTCCTGGGTCAAATGGAGGTCACCTTCTATCTGCATTCATGCCAGTCGTATTGAGAATTGAATAAATTGACATAATTTACATAAAATTGTCAAGTGTCGTCACTACCAGAATTCCTCCAAAAATGGCGGCCAATGCTGGTCCTACCAAACAAGCGACGACGACTGCAGCGCGCAGGTTGGTAGGATGAAGTACTAGAAGTGTAAAAATGTGATGAGTTAATTATGTGAGCAAGAACAAAGGTTGGTGAAAACTACGCGAGGTACACCGTGACGGCAATTCACATTTGATTTCAAGAATTACCGAGACAAGGCGGTAAAGACTCGTTTACTATTCAAGTCATGCCATCTTTTATCAGGTCAATTCAATCAGCTTGTTACTTTCAACCTGAACAACGACAGTCTAAAGATAATGATGAGACACAGTGGTTAGAAGTTCATTAGCAAGGCAAATATGTCCCTGAGTAGATTAAGATAACGAAACACGGCGTTATCTCTTTAAATTTGCTTTCTTGGTGGGAAGGTCAAACACAGCTAACACTTCATTTGGAATCCATTCAATATTCATGTTTGAAGTAACATTGAATCCTAAAGGAGCCCGATATTGTCACTTTTTCTCGACAGCCGGCGCCACCATCGCCGTGCGCGCCATTCTCCAACCCCAGGGACTAACTACGTTGTCGGCGAATGAACCCGATTATCGGGGCCAATAATGCCCTTGGCTTGGCTTCGGCCCCATTCCAATAATACTGTAAATAGTATTTCCTAAATAAAGCTGATAACTATAACTAGCCCGATGTAGTACGTCATTTTGTAATGTTTTTTTCTAGTTGGTATTGCTGCCGCTAGGTAGTAAAGAGTGTGGACAACATTATCAAGGTAAGCCCAAGAAGAAGGTACGACATTCGCGGTGTCCAGGAGGAGCAGGACGGCTGGACAGGGTGCTGCAGTCCCGGGATGACATCATGCCAGAAGCTCAGAAACTTGTTCCTGTAGAAAGCGTCGGTGCGGAGGTCGAGGGTTCCATTTTGGATGCTGAATATCAGGAATTTTTCTTCTCTTAATTTAAACTGAGGCCACTGACGGGGTGTTGCGACTGGCTGATTGGGGTTGCTGGAAAAATTTAAAAAAAATGGTTTGTGGAGATTCTCAGAATGAGGTACATGTAGGCTATCATGCCAATCAGTAGAAAGACTTGAAAACATTCAAAGAAGAAAGCATTATCGGCTATTGCGCATGGTGGATGAGAACAGGACCTACAAGTATGGGTACTTCTTCCAAATGGACACGTTTACATCTGCATCGGTACACATCACGATGAGCAATGCGATTTTCACAGGCACTAGGATGATTAACAAGCGAAATATAGCTACACCATTAAAGGGCTCGCCAGGCCCATGTGAAAAACGCATCGCTCACCGCAAACCGTGGCGATAAGGCTAAAGTGCAAACGGGCCTTTAACGAAACAAATGGCTTTTTCTGGACGACATCGGACTTGGCGAATCCTTCATATGACTGCACTCACCCCGACTTTGCGAAGTTCGTCCAATAAGTTATCACGGCATCTGAGAGGTCTACCTCACCAGGCGCCATTTTGGCTTCATTTTCGATGACCGTACCTCGGCCGAAGAGATAACCGAGTTCGTCGCCGTGTATGGCCCCATCCACGAACGGCTCCCGCTCCAGCATGTCACTCGGTACAATCGATCCGACAGCCGGACTGGGTCGAGGCAAGAAGCTGTACATGTAGGTGGCACCCGTCCCTGTAGTTCCGAGGAATTCCGCTTCGTGTCGCTTAACAAACTTGTGATTGCCGTCATAGTAATAAGCATCACCCGAATACTCGACCAAATTCTCAGCCGTCATCATGTCGTTGGTGTTGCCATTCTCTAGTGTGCTGTAAACCCACCAGAGGGCATCCAGTGATTTCCTGCTTGCCCGTTCCCCTGTTATTCCATAGGCGTTCGCCCGTTTATAGAACATCTCCTTCGGTACCCCATCATAAAAACTCTTGTTGGTCGCCACCCTGTAGGTCGATTCAAATATTTCGACAATGCCACCTACTTCGTATCGGTTGTCACCGCTCAGGAAATCCAGAGACCTAAAGAATCGTTGATTTTCCATCTTCTCTGATGAGATTTGAGATGTTGGTGAATATGGGATAAAAGTGGCATCAATTCGGGGCCTGGCCACCGTCCTACCACCCCATTCTTTTCCACCTCTGTCAGGGTAGCCTAGTGCGCCCGAATAGAAATTCTCGGCTGGTAGTTTCCTCGTCACCCGTTTATTTCCATGAAGAGATGTTTTGATTGTTGTGAGACTATTTGTATATGTTAAAGTATACGTCTGTACGTATGTGTGTGAAATATCAAGTCGATTTGATGACGATAACATTGTTTTTGCAGCCTCCCAAAAAAGTTGTGTGTCAGATCAGGTTGTGCATGGGGTATGAATGCTTTGTTGACTGGGCAGTTTTGCTCTCAAAGTCACCTGTTTATTTCCATGAAGAGAAGTTTTGATTGTTGTGAGACCATTTTTATATGTTAAAGTATACGTCTGTACGTATGTGTGTCAAGTCGATTTGATGACGATAACATTGCTTTTGCAGGCTCCCAAAAAGGTTGTGTGTCAGATCAGGTTGTGGATGGGATATGAATATGCTTTGTTGATCGGGCAGTTTTGCTATCAAAAACACCCGTTTATTTCCATGAAGAGAAGTTTTGATTGTTGTGAGACTATTTTAATATGTTAAAGTATANAGAAATTTAATCAGAACCTGAAAAAACCACAATTACATTTACAACCATGGTATACGCACACTACATGCTTTGAAATACACAAGATACAACATTGCCATCCTCAAAATCTGGAGGTACTAGGGTGGAGGGCTGAACTCCATGCCCTTCCAAATTTACGCCTATCGATCGACTTTGAGCTCGTATTCTGGCAGTTTAAATCCAATATCCCGTAATAGAAGCCAGAGCCAACCTACACTAAATTTCTTACTCTTAACAACATACAAATTTGCGAATTTGGAAGGGCAAGAGCCCAACCCACCACCCACGTGGAGAGATTAATCTCCACTAGGCCAGGCGTACCCGGGTGCGGGCCGAACTACTTGGACCTTGCTGTCTTCATCCAACTGTAACAATCACCTTTCAAACCTACCGCCCCGCAAAATGGCTATCGAGGAATAGGCCTAATTACCGCTTCCAACCAAGTTGTGCAATAAGCCCATTCAATCTCAATACTCTTATTCCAACAACAATACCAATCTTCATTCAGTATAACAAACGTTAAACTCCCTACGCAGTTGTGTACCGCGCCCCCTTCGGTTTATTCGCTCTCCACAACTGCTTAACTTCGTAAAATTCGCCGCGTTCGGTCAACAGATGGCGCTGAGAGAGTCGACCAATGAGAGCACCGAGCAACCGGTAACCAAGTAGGCCTGAGACACTTTTTCATTGGCCGAGCGGTTCGTAGCCATGGTAGCACAAGAACATCCGTTGCCAACGGGCCAAACATTTCTGAAAGCAGCGTGCTGATAGACTGTAAAACTCGCGCCAGGCCCAGACGCCATCTGTTGACCGAACGCGGCGAACACAGCCAAGTAAAGCAGTTGTGGAGAGCGAGTAACCGAAGGGGGCGCGATACACAACTGCGTAGGGAGTTTAAACAAACGTATCCTTCTATACACACATCAACTACAGCTCTCTTCTTTGTGGAATTAACAAATAACATTGCGCGGGGAAACTTTAATCCCTCCTCAAAACACACAATGGACACACTCCCTTATTCTGTCCACTCTATAAACCGCACTCATTGCATATCTGGCGAACAACATTCCATTATAACTCCAAGGGCTTTGTACACATACCGCCTCTGCCTACAAGTAACTCTACCACACACCAGGCGGTCACACCGAACTTTCAACAATGAGCGGAAGAAAAGTGCCGAACTAAATTGCTCTGAATATCTACATGTCAATCTGAATTCCGATCTTACGCTCACACAGGCCTGCCGCCAATCGATATGAACTCACAGCTGCATTTTCTGGCCCCCAGCACCATGCTCGCAAGGGCTGCCGCTAGCAATGTCAGCACACAACAGCATACTTCTCGCCCCCAGCAATGCTCGCAAGGGCAATATTAGCTCACAACGGGTTACGACATTTACTTTTACCCCCAGCATAAAGCTTGGGGTGTCTATAAAACTAAGACCTAAGACCTAAGACTCTATAAAACTAAGACCTATAAAACTAAGACATTCAGAGTCTTATATGTCTTAGTTTTATAGAGTCTTAGGTCGTAGGTCTTAGTTTTATAGATCTCACTTTGGGTGTCTATAAAACTAAGACATTCAGAAAAACTACATGTATAAAACTAAGAGCTTAGTTTTATAGGTCTTAGTTTTATAGATCTTAGTTTTATAGATCTCACTTTGGGTGTCTATAAAACTAAGACATTCAGAAGAGTTTTAATAATTTTTGCTAAAATTTCACAGCGATGTCATGGGCGATGCAGGGCCGTGTGTGTGGGGGGGNTGAAAATCACATTTTTTGGTTGGCTCGGGGGGGGGGGCAACTGCCCCCTCGCCCCCTTTAAATACGGGCCTGCGATGTCCGTCGTCTGTGTTTACATGTACGTTAATTCCACCCATTTTTCCATTCATTTTTAAGTTTCTGAACAGTCCACTTTCCATACTCTGCCATGTTGCAAACTGAGTGACACTAGGACTTATAGTACAGAAGAGCCATCTGGAGGTTTAGTTTTCGCTGGATAGCCCTGTTGCAGAATCTTTGTGACATGCTGTATATATATAAGTGAGGTGCTGCCACCTGTGAGGCACAAAACAAACCTTTTGTGACATCATGTTCATTATAATAAAAAGGGCTTCAGTCGCCATGTTTTTATACCCTTTAGTTCGTCTTCAGTTTTATCCCACTTTGACTTGGTTTTAAATTCATTTTACTTGTTTATGGACATTTAATTCCGCCACATTTTGGTGCCGAAACCCTCTTGGAACAATTGAAGGACTTTCAAGTTGTGTCTGGTAAGATTAATATGGAAACTTTGAAGAAATCTAGAGCTGCTTGTCGTGGCTGGGTAAGCCGAGAAGCCACTGCACTAGAAAGTACTATGGACAGGAAGGACATAACACATGCCAATTTGAAATTTCAACTATCCGAGTTTGAACGTAGACTTTCTGCTCTCAATGAAGCGCAGTGTAGGGTTGAGGAGCAGATAGACCTTAAAGAGCTCGATGAGGATATTGAAGCTGCATTTCAATTTGTACAAAAATATTCAAATTTGAAACGAGACGCTCTGAAATTGCTTGATGATTTGCCAAATCCAAAAACTTCCGGTTCTGGCAAAGGCGGCGGACATGATGATGTTTCTTCGGGAAAACTTGTGAGTGCCAAATTGCCAAAATTGGAAATACCTACGTTTAAGGGAGACATTATGAAGTGGCAGTCCTTTTGGGACCAGTTCAATGCAATCGTTCACTCTCGTCAACTACCTCCTGTGAGTAAGTTCACTTACTTGAAGTCATCTCTTGAGGGGGAGGCGTTAGATGTTGTTAGTGGCCTCTCTCTGACTGACACCAACTATGCGCTCGCCTGTAAACTTCTTGACGAACGATTTAACCGACCAGAACGCATTATATTCGCTCATATTCAGGCTTTACTGAATATGTCAGTCCCTACAGGCAATTTGTCTGTCAGTCAACTGTGGAGAATTCGGGATGAAATCAACATGCATGTGCGATGTTTAGCTGATTTAAAAGTTAGTGGCGACAAGTATGGCTTATTCCTTACACCGTTGATTCTGTCAATGTTACCCGCAGATTTACGGTTGGAGTGGGCTCGAGAAGAAGGAAAAGAGAGTGATTTAGATTATTTGCTGAAATTCCTAAAGGAGGACATTGAACGTCGTGAACGTTCTGAGGGATTTAAAAACCCTCTTGTGAAATCGAAATCAGCAATGAACGCTGAAGAGAAGAAGGTTACACCTTCGGCTCCACGTGTTGGAACAGCATCCGCTATGCATACTTCGTCAGCTGAACCCTGTGTTTTCTGTTCCAAGCCTCACCCGTCAGTTAAGTGCTGGGACATTCAGAAACTTTCGTGTGAGGATAGGCTTTCACGTTTCAAATCAGCAGGTGTTTGCTTCCGATGTTTAGCTAAGAACCATGTTGCTAGGGGATGTGCTGCCAAGTGTGCCAAGTGCCATGGACGTCATCATGAACTGTTGTGTAATCCACAGAAGGCAAGGGTGAAAGGGACAAAACCTCAAACTCAGAAAAGTGTAAACACTGGTGATTCTGTAGATAGTACATGTAAAAAGATGGAATCTGTGCCAAACAATCAACCCGTTGCTACCCCTGTGGACCAAAGTTCTGTGTCTCATGTTAGTATTGCACACAGTGTCTCAGACAATGTGTATACGGTCTTACAGACCGCCAGAGTAAAAGTCAATGGTTCTAAGGGTAGTGTAGTGGCAACCTTGATGTTTGACACCGGTTCCGACCATTCATACGTCACTAGTGAACTTGTAAATAAGGTTGGCCCAGAGTGGGTCACATCGAGATTGATGTCGTACGCAGCCTTTGGCTGTGGTCAACCCTCCACATCTTCTGTGCATAATGTCTACAAGCTTGGTTTGCATGATAAGTTAGGTATTTCAGAAAAGGTACATGTACTCCAAGCTATTGAAGTAAAGAAAGTTTGTGCATCTATGTACAGACCTAGTGTATCAAGACACGTACTTGAGTCGATATCTGATCTTGAATTGGCTGACCAGTATGATGAGAGTAGAGACCTTCATATTGATATTCTGGTAGGTCTTGATCATTACTGGGAATTTATGAAACCAGACATTAGAAACCTGTCGCATAATGGTAGATTGGTCGTACAAGACTCTGTGTTTGGATGGGTACTCTCAGGATTATGTCATGACAATGTTGATAGTGTTTCAGCTGCATCATCTTCTGGTCTTGTCTCACATCAGTTGATCTGTCTTTCAGATATCCCAAACAATGTCTTGAAGAATTTCTGGAATTTAGAGACAATTGGAATTTGTCCGGAAGTTGAGAGTGGTCCAGAAGACAGAGTTTTGACAGAGTTCAGTGAAAGTATCAGGTTTGTGGATGGTAGGTATGAGGTTCAGTTGCCCTGGAAGAGTAGTGGCGCTCAGTTGAATCTTTTGAATAACCGCAAGTTGGCTGAAGGGAGATTAGAGCGTTTGAATCACAAGTTGTCTAAAGATCCTGAGTTGCGTACCAGATATAATTCTGTTCTGAGTGAATTGGAAGAACAAGGTATTATAGTTGAAGTGCTGCACTCTGACGGGGTGACTGGACCTCGGCCCGTCTATTATATGCCACATCATCCAGTGGTAAGGGAGTCACGGCTGACCACCAAAGTCAGACCGGTGTTTGACGCCTCTGCCAAAGGTTACAATGGAGTTTCGCTGAACGACTGTCTTGACGCTGGTCCATCTCTCCTTCCTGGACTTGTAGACATTTTGATTAGATTTAGGAGATGGCGTGTAGGAATCACATCAGATATTTGTAAAGCATTTTTGCAAATAAGAGTGAGAGAAGAAGATCAGAATGTACACAGATTCCTTTGGTATAGGGATGGTAAGACCAGAGTCATGAAGTTTTTGCGTGTTCCCTTTGGTAACACAAGTAGTCCGTTTTTGTTGAATGCCACTATCCGACATCATCTGTCCAAGTATCCTGACACAAGAGCCGTTGAAGACCTGCGTGAAAACTTGTACGTTGATGATTGGATCACAGGTACAGATCTTGAGAGTGAAGCCTGCGACTTGTTTCGGGAGGGTGGACAGGTGATGTCGGAGGGGGGCTTCGAACTGGCAAAGTGGACTTCAAATAGTGAAGTAGTCAATGACATGTTGTTCAAGGAATATGGTTCAAAGCATACTCAGTCAGAATGTATGAAAATCCTTGGCTTGAAATGGTTTAAGTCCGAGGATTGTTTTGGATTTGATGGTGTTGAGTTACCGACTCCACTGGTAGTCACAAAGCGGGTTGTTCTGAGCTGCCTTGCTAGACTTTATGACCCCTTGGGATTCTTAAATCCATACGTCATGATTGCCAAGATAATACTTCAGGACATCTGGTCTTTGAACATTGATTGGGATGCTGAAGTACCATCAGATGTTCAGTGTAGGTTCATCAAGTGGGTAGATGGCTTATCGGAGATTCAGACTTGGAGGATTCCACGGTGCTACAGTGTTGCATCACCATGGTCAACTTTACAGGGAGTGGAACTCCATTGTTTTGGGGATGCTTCTCAACGTGGCTATGGAGCTTGTGGTTACATTCGTATTCCCCGTGGTGATGGGACTTACGTGGTTTCTTTGATTACTTCTAGGTCTAGAGTGGCTCCGTTGAAGGAGATTTCCTTACCCAGGTTGGAACTGCTTGGTGCACTGATGTGTGCAAGGTTGCTTCATTCTGTTAGACATGCTTTGAAGCTCTCCGATGCTGCGTGCTATTGTTGGACGGATTCGATGGTTGCCTTGGGTTGGATCAAGGGTGAGCCTTCTAGGTGGAAGACCTTTGTGGCCAACCGGGTACATGAGATTCATAGTTTGTTTGGGCCTGAACATTGGTCACATTGTCCGGGGAAAGGCAACCCTTCTGATTTGTTGACTAGAGGTGTCTACGCTGAACATTTGCTGTCATCTGATCAGTGGTTAAATGGACCTGCTTGGCTAGCTGTATCCTTTTCCTTGTTGGGGGAGGATATTTCCTTTGACTCAGTGGAGCGTTTCCTCCAGTCAGAGAAAGTTTCTACAGTGGCTGTTACATCAGTTTGGATTCCTCACGAAAGAGTGTTGGAGGTAGAACGTTGGGGGTGCACTGGAGAAAGCAATTAGAGTCACTGGTTGGGTACTACGGTTCATGTCCAATGCTCGTCAGGTGGGAAATCAGCGTACCTGTGGAGACTTGTCTTTGGAGGAAATGTCCAGAGCCAAGAAGTGCTTGGTTGGTCACATTCAACATGTAACATATGATTCAGAATTCGAGACTCTGAAACAGGACAAACTAGTGTCAAAGTCTTCACCTTTGTATGGTCTGAGTCCAGTTATCGGGAATGACGGTTTGCTACGTGTTGGTGGGCGTCTTGAGCATTCCGAATTGTCATATGCTGAAAAGCACCCAGTGATAGTGCCAAAAGGGCACTTTGCGGTTCTTCTCATTAGATCTGAGCACTTGAGACTTGCTCATGCTGGAGTTGAAACTATGATTACCAATCTCCGGGATGAGTATTGGATCATTGGCCTCAGGCGAATGGCCAAGGCAGTGAAGAAAGGTTGTTTCTTATGTCAGCTGAAGGATGCTCAAGCATGCAATCAGGTTGCAGCCCCTCTCCCAGAGTTGAGAGTTCATGAGGCGCCGGTGTTTACAGTAACTGGATTGGATTACGGAGGGCCACTCTTTTGCATTGATTTTCCACTCAAGAAGTTTTATATACTCTTGTTTACCTGTGCCGTGGTAAGGGCCATTCATCTTGAGTTAACAGAATCATTAGAAGTGTCTGACTGTATTTTGGCACTGAGGCGATTTATCGCCAGGCGAGGTCTGCCCAGTGTTCTGTATTCTGACAATGCTCAAACTTTCAAAGGCACAGAGTCGGTCATGATTCGGTTGTACGGTACGGTTTTTCCAAAGTGGAAGAATATCGCTCCCCGATCACCCTGGTGGGGTGGTTGGTGGGAAAGACTGGTGCGTAGTGTGAAATCTGCATTGAGGAAAACAGTTGGAAATCGATGTTTGACAAAGGTTGAGTTGGAGACAACATTGTGTGAAATTGAAGCTTGTGTTAACTGTAGACCACTGACCTTCGTAGGAGATGAAATTAGTGGCACGAGGCCTCTCACACCTGCTCATTTCTTGGTTGGAAGGAATTTGGGTTTCCAGACAGTGGTAGATGAAAAGGAGATCGAGGTTTCTCAGGCGGACTTGAGTGAGAGTGAACAGATTAGACAGAGATATCTAGAATTATTTTGGTCCGTTTGGAGCAAAGACTACCTGAGAAATCTCCCTCCTGCCGTGAACAAGTTTAGGTCCAAGGGTGATATTGGTGTGGGAACGATGGTTCTAATTAGAGAAGATAATCTTCCCCGGATGAAGTGGCCATTGGGTGTTGTCACAAGGGTATTTCCTGGGCGAGACGGACTTGTGAGAACTGTAGAATTGAAGACTTCAAAGGGTCTGTTGGTCCGTCCCGTTCAGAAGTTACATGATTTGGAAGTGCCCAGTGTCACGGCTGGGAGAGGAATGAATGTTTCTTTTGATCCTAGTGGTATTGGGATGTTGAGGGATCATCAGGCGTCTGGTCAAGGTGGGAGTGTTGATGTTCCCCCCTCAGACACTGGTGTTCCTTCGTCATCTAAAATTGCAGACCGATCACAGACAGGTGTTAAGGTCACACGTTGTGGCAGAGTTTCAAAACCAAAAGTGAAGTTGAATCTTTAATTATTGTGGTTGCTCAAGTCATATTCAAGTCCTTCAATTATTTACGTGTGTCCAGTTGATAGGCATTAGTTCGTTTGTTGGAATTTTAGAATGCAGTATCAACAGTGACACATGTGGTGGAAAAATGTCTCGTTTATAAGAAGTGGGATATTTGTTATTGTGAAACAGAAGAAGCCAATGTGATTTAATTTTAAATTTGTAGTTATATCATGTTTAGTTTCAATTTTGTCGTTTGAGCTGTTCATTGTTGATAACTATCTGCTGGGTTTTGCCAGAAAGAAAGAAAGAAAGAGAAAAAAATCATGTTGATCATTTGGTATTCTGATGGCTCGTTGGATGATGTACTTATGAGTCTAGAGTCGGTGTTCAGGTGTCTAGAGTCTTGTGTAGTGTAGGCCGAATAATGGACGGAGTTGGATAGTGTTTGGCCTGTATTGTTCAGTTTAGTGAGTTTAGAACTGAAAACCCTTAGAGTGTGATTATTGGTCTAGGTCACTAGTTGAGTCATGGTTTAAGTTGTAAGTGACCTTATTGGTGGTGTGTGAGTTTGGAGGTGATTGCGCACACTGTTGAGGTATTAAGAGTAGTTATGTGGTACTATACTGCTCTTCCAAAGTTGTCAAATTTAAATTGTGAAGTATGACTCTAGCGGTAGTTTCAGCAAGAACATTGTATTGTAATGAGTGCAGTCATAGCAATGAGTCACAAAGTTGTATTTTAAGTGTTTGTACAACATTTAGTAGTTTGATTAGTTCCATAGTTGTCATACATGGGTTTTAATGAAGTACGGTATTTGATTTTAATATTTGTTCACACAAATAGGTGGGAGTATGTTGCAGAATCTTTGTGACATGCTGTATATATATAAGTGAGGTGCTGCCACCTGTGAGGCACAAAACAAACCTTTTGTGACATCATGTTCTGATAATAAAAAGGGCTTCAGTCGCCATGTTTTTATACCCTTTAGTTCGTCTTCAGTTTTATCCCACTTTGACTTGGTTTTAAATTCATTTTACTTGTTTATGGACATTTAATTCCGCCACAAGCCCCATTCCGATGCTCATACTGAACAGAACTGAATGTCTTAGTTTTATAGACGCCCAAAGTGAGATCTATAAAACTAAGGTCTATAAAACTAAGACCTATAAAACTAAGCTCTTCTGAATGTCTTAGTTTTATAGTTTTTCTGAATGTCTTAGTTTTATAGACACCCAAAGTGAGATCTATAAAACTAAGACCTATAGAACTAAGCTCTTCTGAATGTCTTAGTTTTATAGTCTTTCTGAATGTCTTAGTTTTATAGACACCCAAAGTGAGATCTATAAAACTAAGACCTAAGACCTAAGACTCTATAAAACTAAGACATATAAGACTCTGAATGTCTTAGTTTTATAGGTCTTAGTTTTATAGAGTCTTAGGTCTTAGGTCTTAGTTTTATAGACACCCTAAAGCTTGCAAGGGCTGCCGCTAGCAAAATTAGCTCACAACGGCATTTACTTTTACCCCCAGCACAATGCTCGCAAGGGCTGCCGCTAGCAAAATTAGCTCACAACGGCATTTACTTTTACCCCCAGGACGATCCTTGCAAGGGCTGCCGCCACAGTAAACCTTCAAAACAAAACACTAATAACTCACTGGCAATATTCAAAACGAAAACTCGGCAATGCGGCAACTCACAGCGGAGGCTTCGCGGGAGCAGTTCGACCGTCCTCGACGCAGGCGAAATGACGAATGACGGGTAATACGATAGCTCGACGCTAGAGGGCACCGAGGGTGTTACTGTGTTCCACCATGCCCCCGTGTTCCACCTACGCACGGTTTCACCGTCTCCACTGGCCCACCGTCTCACCGGCTCACCGTCTCCACCGGCCTACCGTCTCCACCGGCCTATCGTCCCCACCGGCTCACCGTATCCACCGGCTCACAGTCTTCGCCGGCTCTTTTTAAGTGAAGATTACATACTAGTAATACTGCATCGGCCCACCGGCTCTTCAATCATGTCAATTTCGTGACGTTTTGATTTCTTGCGTCATTGACGTCAGAGTTTTGTCTGAACACCGGTGCGGTCAGTCGCTTCTGCAGTCATTATGGTCATGGAAGGTGAAGAAGCATTGGACTTTTTGCCTGCCGAAGGAATGGATTTGGGATCTGGAGAGCGTCCGTCCAAGAGACGGTGCTGTTTGCCTGGTGAAGACATGAAATGGCTTCGTAGTTACGAGATTCTACGGAAACCATCCCGATTGATGACATACAGAGATTTAATCACCAACGTTTTGTCTAATAAAAGACAGACGATTGACTGGTGTATGGAAAGGAATCTTAGACTACTTTTGTTCTTCCTTTATACTTGACTGGTGATCGTGTATGCATGTTTTGTTGACGGTTGCTGTTCAGTAC
The DNA here is from genome assembly GCA_002633025.1 of Notospermus geniculatus. NCBI lineage: Eukaryota > Metazoa > Nemertea > Pilidiophora > Heteronemertea > Lineidae > Notospermus > Notospermus geniculatus. Next base: position 23,970 of record NMRB01002223.1, read on the forward strand.
ACATGTGTGAACTGTACTCAGAATATTTTGCAGTAATACAATCCAGTTCACCTAGTCTTTCAAAGATGCCGTCTTCCATGGTGTGTACATTCATCCAGACCACAGAGATTACAAAAGAGATTGAAGTAAATAAAGCAAGGTTTTTTTGAGAAAAAAATGCTTTGATTGTACTTTATTGCAGCAGTATTGAACACATTGCAGAAACATACATCTGCAGAATGTGGAGGTAACTTAAAATGAATTAAAATCAACAGTGGATAGGCCTATTGCCACTATTGCCCACCTCAGTTAAACATGACTATCAACAATCAATGTCATATGAATAAAGACTAGTCAATGCTTTTGCTTGAATTTTGCAATATACATGCACTAGGCAATGCTGTGCAAAACTGAAGTAAAAGCATTTGCTGGGCTTTATTCATATGACCCAAAGATATGATTACTAAAATACTAATCCTACTGGCGTAATTATGTCTGAGTTATGACTAGTGGTGAATAATGTTTGGCTAACATGGCTAATGTACCATTTCCTGATGCACGAGTACAAATTGTGGTTGGAGACTTGCAAGACTAGAGCTAGATACATGAGCCACTCAGACTAGAGTCAATGATCAGCATCGTCATGGTAGGCTACATGAAAAAGAGAAGACTGAATGTGTAGTACAGGTCAACAGCCCCCTTGCAAAAACCAGATTAAAAACCCATGTCAGGAGTGGCATTAACACTAACAGAGAAATTTACATCAGCCTCTTTCATTGTGTCCAGGAGGGTGTGGTGAAAATTATTACGAGACAAGAGTTGGAAAGGATCAACGGTGTCACTTTCGTCATTGCTAGATTCTTCAGATTCGGACTGGTATGCATTAGCAAGACATGTCAGAAGCTGATTAACAGGTTTTTTCTTAACAGGTGCAGGAGGAGTGTTTTCATCACTTGTGCTGATCGCTGCAGCTCTTTTACGGCGTTCCTTTGTTACGAAGTATTCAGCCTGACGATATGTAGTCTGACATCTTTGGGCACGCAGTTTCTCCTGAAGATCACCGGCTGTAACATGACCACCAGATATAATTTCTTCAGCCACCTGAAGTGAAGAAATGACAAAAATGCTAAAAAATTTATTTACGCCTGTCTGCTCNGATTCCCTACGTATTCTACGTAGCGTACCCAGAAACAACGTCAACGTAATGTCTGCGGGTACGTCATCTACGTACGTAATGACGTCGTGACGCCACGACGTCAGCGTAACGTCATCGAGATACGTACGTGCGAAAATTACGTTACGCAACGTTACGGCGTAGAAGTATGAATCAAGCTTTAATCAACACATTCAAGTGTGCTACTTGTGAGAGAGAAATCTTGTGAGCACAAATATAATTTACAATATCAACAAGCAGCAGCAGAAGTTGCCAAACTCTTGATCAGAATAATCAAGAATTTTTTCACTCAGAATGAGAGGGAGAATCCTTCACATACACCAGTTCTGTAGAGCATGGCCAGACAGACGATCTGATTTTAAATTGAACTCTGGTGGCTTGTCATTAGCCTCAAAATCTTTGTATTTGAAATTCTTAAGTTTCATATTGAGATACTGACAGGTGAACCACCTTCTTTCGTGTATAAGATGCTTCAAAATAAGAGGTACATCATACTGTAATACTCCCTCAAAAACATCATGTGCCAGGCAAGGGGGAAAACCAGGACCACACACATGGAAATACTTGAGCTTGTTGAACACAGAGTCAAATTTAATGCCCTGATAGCAATTTAACGCTGGGTTTCTTTTCAAGTGTTCAATGGCATCATCATAATTCTTCTTTGTCCTTTTTTCATAAAACGATGGGTCGATCTGACCCGCTTCAAAATCTTTCCTTGTTATTGTGCAAAATCTACACAGATATTCAGCACTACTAAAGTTTTCTGTAAAGCCAGCACATCCATGGCTGCCGAGATTGTCCCCCAGCACAGCAATTACTGTCCCTTTGACATTGCGACCTACAGCAGGAATATACAATACTTTACTTTCTATGGAGCATAGGTCATCAACAACACGTTCAAAAAGTTTATTATTTCCAAATTGTTTCACATACACTTCCCTACAAACCAGAACAAGTTGCATTGGATCTATTTTCGATCGGGAATAGGGGTGCATGTTACCCAAACTAAAGTAAACTCCCACTATCTTATGGCGTCGCTTGGCCGAGCCGAGAGGGTTAACAACCTCGAAAGCATCCTGGTAAAGTATGATTTTCAAGGCATCAGGAAATTTTTGAAACAATTCACATGATTGAACAATCTTCCCATCTCCAAAATCCTGTAAAATACCTTGTTCACTTTCTAATGGATTATTGTATTGTCTCTGAACTTCTGTTTGTTCAAAAAGAGCAAGAATTGATTTTTCAATAGGTACATAATGATAATAGCATGGTTTGTTCACATCATCATACCCGAGTCGGATTTGTACTGGGGCAACAAATGTTTTTTGTAATATTCATTTCTAAGATATGATGAACTAAGTACACCACCTCTGGAATGCAAAGATTTGATTAAGTCATGTTCGAACACCTCATCAATAAGTTGAATCACTTTGTCTCTATCAGAAATTTCCTCACTCAAACACCTAAGTAGTTTCAGCTTTAACTCAGTTCGCCCTAGGTCATTGATTTCACCAATACCGTCTGCAATAATTTGGATGGTAGAACAAGGAATCAGGAATTTTGACTGCAATTTCAGGTAAAACATTGCCAAGTGGTTGGTAAAAAGTTCTTCAATGTCTTGTTCTCCACCCAGTTCTTCTGCAAAGTCAGATTCATCGTCTATTGGAAGATCACCGTGTCCATCTTCCACGTCAACATGCCCGGTTGCAGCATTATCAAAGCTACATCCTTCCTGTTGCTCCGATGATTCAACTTCAAAATCCCCCCCAGAAGCCTCAGCAGTGTCATTCTGAGTGGAGTGGTACCGACTCAAGTGGCTCGTGAAAGACGACAGAACGTTGTACTGTTTATCACAATTGTGATATGGACAGGCAACAGTCATGCCATTGCGGAGGTGAATCTTAAGATCGGCAACTAAAGAGTTAAAATCCAAAAATGATTCGCTGCACAATGCACACTGAGGAGAGTAAATATCTCTTTTTGGCTGTGGTTTCCTTCGAAGAACCCGTGTTGTTTGTCTTAAAAATGAATGTTCACGAGAAACGTGACTGTTTAGAGAATTATAATTCCCAAAAACTTCCTGACAATTTTTTTCTCCACATGGTATCTGAAGATTTGGCACGTTTGAATGCAGACGGTAGTGTCTCGTGTAAGCTTTGAGAGATCCGGTTGAGTGGTTGCATATACTACAAAAATACATCTGAAAAACACATAAAAATAGTGTCAATGACACTGTGCCTGTTTGATACCCAATGAGTGAGGTTCAGCTCTTTCTTTGCAAGTTCAAATGTATTCATGACATGAACAGTTACACTTGATAAACCAAGTGTTGTATCTTGGAGAGTGATGGTGGAGACATGACATGACAATGACATGCATTCAAGAGAGTGCTATGCCAATGCCAAATGGATACCAACCATGATGCAGACTGTTTTAAAACCCAATACTGGTAATAATAATGTGTAATTCACCCTGACTTCAACATGGGCAAAGTGCCAGACCTGTGAAACAGACACATAAAATGAACACAATGTTTAGACAAGAAGTTCCACAGAACACAGCATTTTTGGTCAGAAAAAAAAGCAGGGTCGACATTCATCAAAACACTTTCGTTACATGGGACCCAAACCCCGACGAAATTTACGTGGGACCCGGTCACTGGGTCCTGTATAATGGGAGGTTTAGGTTAGAACCGATTTTTTTTAACAGTTTAGGGATAAAACAGTTTTGAAAATACGGGCCTCAATAAGCTGGTGACCGCACATGCCAGTATTAAAGTGTGATACTCAGGCCTATATTTTGTGTTCAACAATAAGATAAGTGTCACACTTAGACTCAAGTAGTTTTATGAATATGAGCCCTAGAGCCCCCAGGGTCCATTCATGAACATACTTAAACGCCAAAGTATGGTATTAATCTTTCATGCTGAACAAAGGATAAGTGCCATGCTTTGTAGTTTTATGAATATGGGCCCATCATAAAACTACTTAAGTCTAAGTGTGACACTTATCTTTTGTTCAACACAAAAGATAACTATCATGCTTTGACTTAAGTTATTAAGTAGGCCTGTGCGGTTAGTGACCCTGGGCGGGGAGGCACATATGGCATGTCATCCATGTCACAGGTTCTTGTGGTTCGATACTATAGGCCTACTAGGGGACCACCGGTCCTAACACACTTCACTGAGAATGTATTGGAGCAAGAGTAGGCCCTATACAGGCTTACTTTAGAAGAAGCAAAAGCCTCTAAACAATATTTTTACCATACAAATTATATTTACAAGATAATGGTGATTGAAAATAATTTACAAGTTATAAGTTGATTGATGAAGAGTTAACAATTACTCCCTGCGAGAAACACATCTCATTTAGATACCGATACAAGCTGCAGGGCCTGTGATTGTTGAAATGGAAACTTTGGCACCTGTCACTTTGATTCTGGCTTCGACCCATTCTTAATTATAATGTGATAAAAGGGCCCAAGTGTAGGTTCTTTCCGATGGTTGCTGTTTGCTGCAACCACCTTAGAAACCCACACATTAAAATGTCTTAGCTGACCATCTTCAACTCAATCATTCGTTCCCTTATTCAATCCCTAGATTTCAGACTATAAAATCTGTGAAGAGGGGCTGTCGTGGCCTACTTGACTGTTCGAGTTGGATTTATTGCTACAAAATACCAAAAGAGATATGTTTAAATGGAAAAGTTGCAGAATGTTAGTCACTTCAGGTATAAGCCATGTAAGAAGGAAAATCTAAAATTTGAAGATTTTTAAAAAGTTATGAAAAGTGAATGTACCTAATTCATTAAAACACTATGTTTCTACGCCCAACTTACAGATTGGCTGCAACGTTGCGCTTTATCTCGTATGCTTTTTGATTTGTTTAGGAAAACTTTGTGTCCTTTTATTTTCCAACGAGAATGTACATGTGTAACTTCCAAGATAATCCCAATATCAAAATGCGATTTTATCAATTAAATGTACCGGTATGTACTTAAGAACCAAACATTCCTATTATTGTAGTTGCATTCATGGTAGGCCACATATTTCCTCAATTGTGTTATGTTATGCCCTTTAATGTTGTTAAAAGGATCACATACGAAATTGAGGGTTTGTGACAAAATATCACTAAAATACCATGAAAATATCAATCTCAAAAAACCTCATTTTTCAAAATTCCGAATTTAGAATTTAAAAACAGCGTGATATCATTCACCAGTCAATCCTATGAATTCCGGTCAAGCAACTTTTCAAAAATCGTTTCTCATTTTCCAGATATAATACATGTATCGGAATATCATCAGTTTTATGAATTTGCATTTTTGCCAAATTTGATAGTTCCCATATTTTTCTCTCGTCAACAGTCACTCATCATCATAACATAAAAATTCATGCTGATTATTCCATCATTTTTACTTTAACGACGGAGAATTTAACGAAAGTCTTAAAATGCACCAAAAATATGGCATGTTTTTCTGATGATATTTTGATATTTCTTGAAAACGACAAGAGATTTTTCGAAACTTTTTTCACAGAATTTATTGCAAATCACCAGAGATTAATATCAAGCAAATTTTGAAATGAAAATTGGTGATTTTAAAAATTGTGTTTTTTCTTGATATTTTGAAATTCTAATATTTGCCACAGATCCTAAATTTGGTATGCCATCATTTACGCAACATATTTTTGTGTATAAAAAGGGCAATCCTGCCCACAAATGACCACTGGCATCCTCTCAGCAGAATAGGAAACATCACTGTCTTTTTATTTTTTAACAAGACTGTACATGTATGCACCAATCTTTTCCCCCGGGTCTTTTCCCTCTGTCTCAGGAATTTTTAGTGTGAAGACACGCTGGAGGGAAGTTTTGCATGAAGGTGTATTCTAGTGCTGACCTTACTGACTATATAGAACATACATGCCTATACAAGTCAATGCGGCTACAAAAACAGCCAGGCCGAAGGTGCTAATTAGTCAAAGAACTGATTGAGACTTAAAATGTTTACACTTTAACAACAGTTATCTGGTACGTGTTTACCGCTATAACAACAGTCACCTCGAACTTGGACATCCAAGATGGAAGATTGGAGATACCAAGTGAAAACAGAGAAACATTTTCGAAAAATGGATATGTGCAACCAATGGATAGACGTACAGAAATAAAACAAACTGTCCCTTCTTCTTAGAAGACTGATCGAGTAGCCGTCAGTTGTGGTATTTCAAACAAATTCCTCAATTTCCTCAAAATGGCATTTAAAGTTGACACAATGGCATTCAAAATCATTCAATTCAATTTAATTTTAAAGTGCATCTTTTTTTTCAACATCACAAAGTGTATGTGATAGCCCATGTTTTGCAGCATATTTTGCATTTTTAAAGTTGCAATTCTACCAAGCCATGGCTTGCTCAAACTTGAAAAACCTGTTTTTGACACCACTTTTGATATCAAATTTTCATATGTTATTCAAATAAGTACACTGATAAGATTCTGAGGTGATGGAGTATAAAGATCAAAGTGTCATAAAAACCAAAAATTATTCTGAAATGTTGAACAGGTCATAAATGAATTTAGGTTAGAAGTTCAGTTCAGGATTGGGTGAATTCACGGTTGACTGCCCAATCTGTATAATATACCAGAGAAGCCGTCTATCGCAACGCTAATTTTTGTGATCTCTTCGTAAATTATGACCCCCGGTCTGTACTTCCACTATGACAGAGACAGATGGGAGGTAGGCCTACCACCCTCCACCAGCAGTCAGTGAGGTTGCATATACAGATACAGTAAGTTCCGAATAGAGATTGTGTTGTCTACGAAGAGGACACTCATCAGGTGAGGAATGGGTTATCAATACAACACGACTGTTACGAGTAATGCATTTCAACGCAATGATTTAACTGGGTCAACTTGACGTGCCATCTTACGGTGTTCCCAACGGCGCAACGTCATTCGCCAGTTCACCACGATCACCCATCTGTTCACGTGGACAGCTTGTGGAAGCAGCCAGCTGACCAATCATCGGGCTCCGATACTTGCTGACCTGGGAACCCTGATTACTAATTCATTTTTGCACATTCTGAACCAATCAGAGCTTGAGATGATTCATTATGATCATATCTAACGGCATACATTCATGATTTTTCGTGAACGGCGGTGGTTTTAACGCCGATGGGCCTGAAAGTGAGGGTGTCATTTTCCCGCCAAAATTAGTGCGCCGTGGCGACCAACGTGACCAAAACACTCAGTTTTATCCATAGCATGCGAGTTTGATCAACAAAATCGAATGTAAGTATGTAGAGCAAAGCAAATAATCGATCACCGTTACACATATAGTTTGAAAAAACGTCGATAAGACATCGAAATCTTTGTTACAGAGTCGCAAATTGCACTGTTTGCATAAATTAGCACAATCCAAGATGGCGGCACATGAAATGTGGAACGGCTCGAACGGCCAGATCGATGATTCAATCGTGTCTAACTCACCTTGTATGTTGCCGTGGACGATGTTAATGATTAAAATGTTGTGTGAAATCATATAAATGATACCAGAATGTATGTGTGAGTGCGTCTTACATCTAATATTGGCCAGTTTTGTGCCCGGGTCCGACTTCAAAAAATGCGATCTGTGTTTTCTCACAGCTGCGACGCCGTGACCTACATCCAGGCAGATATGCAGATGAGTTAAATTGATACATTTTGATACATTCGTAAGAATGCGTGGTCGTAACAGTCGTGACAAGTTGTGAAAAAAAAGTTGTGAACCAATTTAGGGTCCGTCGGATGAGACTGAAAGCCGTGGTCCCTTGTACCTGAGTGCGTATGCCAGGGCAAGTAAAAGACCCCACACAGGTGGACAGTAGCCTGTCGTGGACTCCATACCATAGTATAAGCTTAAGACCCTTAAAAGGGTTATGAAGCTTCCAAACGATACATACATACATACAACATACAAACATACAATGATAATGGCTTTAGTTTCGTCATTCAGTAATAATTGAATGATATCATTCTGCTCTCTGATTATCTTTCAATTTCTTTTGTATTTCAGTCTTTTATGTATCATTTAAAATGTCAATACATCTAAAAAATCCATTCACTGCACCGAGTGCAGTTGATATTCCTCGCTCACGGTGGCTGGTGGTTTAACCATTCACTAACTGAACTACTCATTATGACCACATCACCACTCAGTGGTGTGGTTAGTATTGTTTTCGCAGGACGCAAAATTTTTCTCTACCACTTTCCTTTCCACCACGTTTTCGGTCAAACTAGGGCATGCACGTCAAATCTGACTCGCTCAGTCTAACGATCTAATTGTTCTCTCGCGATGAAAAGATTCCTGTGCACTTTCATTCAATTTTGGCTAAGATAATGAACTTTTTCAGCTAAATAAATCGGGATCACCGTAGTATATAAATAGAATCGGAGTCTATAAATAGAACCGCGCGTGGTACACGAGATCTATGCATCGCACGACGTCGTGCCTACATCCTGATCGATCGTTCGGCAGTTCGTCGTACCGGTACTAGTATAATACAGCATTCGAACACCGCCATCTTACGTCAACATAACAAACCAGCATCTGGCCAGAACATTTGTGGTGTGGTCATGAATTCACTTTGAGTGAATTCTCAGTTCTAGTTGCTACTTTTGGTTCTTCTACCGAGCTGGTAACGAGAGAAAGTTCGAAGACCGGGAAATCCAACATCCAGGTGGAACATACTTGCAGGTGACAACAATTGAAGTCATGAGGTAATTATCTAAAGGAAAGAAACCGTTGCGATGTTCAGCTTGTATCTGTGGGGATTTTTCACCATTCTCATCTGCTGTGTCCACCAAGGTAGGTACCGATCTGATCGGGTTTTTTATAACCGACCCAGGAAACGTTGACAGGGCCTACCGTTTTCTAAATTCTTCCCAAAGGAACAGCAGCATCATGATGAAACACTTGTGTGTGCCAGGTCGAAATCTCATCAGATCAACACAGAACGTGACGAAAGCGATTTTGTTTGGACACATCATTTTTCTTGATGAAGGGAAATGCTTTCACTCACCCGATCGGTGTTAGAGATTTTGTGACCTCCGTACGGGACGGGAATTTTTTTTCCTGAACCTTTCGGACTTACTGTAAGAGTATATTTTTAGTAAAAAGAAAATCACGAGAGAAGAAGCACCGTGGAAAAATCCAGCCCTAGCTGAGACTCGATGTCGGGACCTGCGGTACGGATAGCCGAACACTACCGAGTGAGCTAGCTAGCCAGACAGCCGACAGTCGACACACAAAATGATATACATGTAATACAGGAAGTTGTCTTCCAAAATTTCGCAAATTTTCGAAAATTTGCGAAACTTTGGAAGACGACTTCCTGTATTATATCTTCAATATCATATCTTATAGAAATCTAATATAGTATACTCATATAATGCTGACCCTTATATAAACCTTTTCTTTCCAAGCCCTGACCCTAACCTATTCACCTACCCTATCNTTGACAGCTGTTATACTCCAAAAGTAGTGTCCCTCTCGCGACTATAACAGTAACTACAACATGTATAGTGTACTTGCTGAAAGGTTCAGGAAAAAAAGTTCGCGTACGGGATATTCGAAAAGCCGTGATGACTGGATTGCGACTCAGTGCTCACCGCCGCCTGAACACTATAGTTGTGTACTATAAATTGCGACCTATGTTTACGAGTGACGTGACGTCGTAGTGCATCCAACACATGCTGATACATTGCGACGTCACGAATTAAACTTTCGTCACGTAATTAAAAAAAACACTGTTCAAGAATTGTAAAATTCATTCAGAATTTGAAAAAAAAAGTATCGTCCAATACTTTAAACCACAGGGACTTGAGGCATGCATTGCAGGGGTGGTGGGCGTGTTACAGAGGTCCAATAACAAACCCCCGAGTAATGCCCCGGTATACTGACGTATACCTAGTAGAAAATAACAAGGGATACAACTTCAAACAAGACCCCATTCGGACATTTTCACTTCAACGATCTGCCGAGAAGCCAAATCAATCTCGCTGCTGATTGGTCGAAAAATACCCGAAAATATAATTATAATTTTTCAAATTCTTTTAGACCAATCAGCAGCGAGATCGTATTGAGTCCGGCGTGATCAGCCAGTTAATGATTTCTTGACCATTTTGGCCGACCTTTTCGTTGAAAAGTTGTCAAAAACACAGTTGGATTAGGATTAAATTCCCTGAAGTGGTGGTAAGTTAGTTTTAAATCTTTCTTCTGTTGAAATTGATATGCGTTTCATCCCAATCGGCCGTGTGGTTGTGGAGATCTCTTCACTTTTGTGGATCGTCGGGGCCTGATATCCTGGGTTTATTTTGAATCTATACGCACTCAGCTTCAAAACGGTACCTTGTTTGTGAAATTTGGTTGAGATTTGGCTTCTCGGCAGATCGTTGAAGTGAAAATGTCCGAATGGGGTCTTGTTTGAAGTTGTATCCCTTGTTATTTTTCTACAAGGTATACGTCAGTATACCGGGGCATTACTCGGGGGTTTGTTATTGGACCTCCGTAACACGCCCACCGCCCCTGCAATGCATGCCTCAAGTCCCTGTGCCTTAAACAGTTCTTTCAAGATTATCACGTGCGTGTTGCCAAGGTTCACGTGGCCACAAAGCGGATGACTATGAAGTATAACCTACCGGTAGGCACTTCGTCATTTGCCTGAATGGCGCTTCCAGGGTAAACTACGCCTCCAGGTCGCTCTTCTGTACTGTAAGTCCTGGTGTCACTGTTTGCAACATGGCAGAGTATGGAAAGTGGACTGTTCAGAAACTCAAAAATGAGTTATCAAATAGAGGAGCGTCGCTTACTGGCAGAAAAAGTGATCTAATCATTTTCAACCTCAGATGCCTCCATCATTGGTGTAATCATCGTATCAGACTTGATATTTTGTCCATCACACTTTTATCTGATGGCACAAATCGGCTCCTATAACCAGTTAAAACCTGGAGCGATAGAAACACGTTCTACCCTTAGGTTTTTATACGCCCGTCGCAGACAGGCCGTATTATGTTATGGGCCTGTCGTGCGTCGTGCGTCCGAGCAATAACTCAAGAATCGCTTGAGATATCGGTCTCATTTTTTATGGTAGTAAGAACAGGAGACTGGTAAGTTTGAGTTTGATTTCCGGCCATTTTCGACTCACGGCTTGGCCACCAGGTGGCGGAAACCGAAAACACAAAAAGTGCAATAACTCCTGAACTAATGACTAGATCTTCTCCAAATTTTTATCATATGGTGTATCTAATAAGGATACATAACATATACTAATATAACGGGTTTTTGATTTGACCTACTTTTCAAGGTCACAGAGGTCAAAGTACGACAAAAGTAACGAACCTGCCACAGTTTGTCATTATTTCACCAAGCGACTTCACATCTTGCATAAACATGCATTGGAGGGGTACCTTTAAAAATACCAAGTTTCGGCCTGATTGGACATCCAATATGGCCGCCAGGTGGCGTAACCTGAAAATCAAGTGCTATTACTCGGGAACGACTTGATGTAGAGTGCTCAAATTTGATATTTACCTCCCTCTAGATGACCTTTACATGCTTGTCAAATTTCGCCCTGATTTGACTTCCAACATGGCCACCAGGTGGCATAACCCAAAAATAATCAAAGTGCTGTTACTCAGGAACGGCTTAACCCAAAGTGCTCCAATGTGCTATGTGGCCCCCTGCAGATGACCTTTATGTGCATGTGAAGTTCCTGCCTGATCCGACATCCAATATGGCCGCCAGGTGGCGTAACCCAAAAATCGTCAAAGTGCTGTAACTCAGGAACGACTTGACCCAAAGTGCTCCAATGTGCTATGTGGCCCCCTGCAGATGACCTTTATGTGCATGTGAAGTTCCAGCTGATCGGACATCCAATATGGCCGCCAGGTGGCCCCTGAACCGTCAAAGTCCTACTCAAGAATGACTTGACTCAGATTGCTCATGACTGATATGTACCTCCCTCTGTCATTAGAGTATTATGTCCAACCCGGTGAGCACATGTTCCTTGGACCATTTCTTTCAAGGTCACAGAGCTCAACGTGTAGCAACAGTTATGAACTTGATACGTTTCGTCAATATTTCATCCAGCAACTTCATACCTTGCATAAAGCTACGTTTAGCTGACAAGCGGAATGCGGATTGCGGAACGCGGAAGCGGAAAATGCAATGCATTTTCGCATACAACATATCGCTGCCGCTGGGGATTCCGCGTCCCTATACCGCATTCCGGATGTCTGGTAAACGCAGCTTTAATGTGTACACCCTTAGTCAAAAGTAAATAGACAGCTACTAAATTCAATATTTCTTTTAATATTAATGAAACGCATTTTTTTCTTTTTATACTCACTCATAACAACTGCTTCGGCACCTTTTTCCACCGAAATGACCCAGGTATACAGTTTAGTGACTTTTTGGGGAAAGATTGAAATTTTGTCAAAAAATGAAGTTTTTTAAAATAGCGTTCGCAAAATCGAGAACCTGAGCATTTTACAGCTCTACTGTTTCCAGACACAATGATATTTTGAAATAAAGAATTGAAGCTTCTGCAACCGAGTTATTGATGGTTTCTTACAGGCAATTTTAGGGTTTTCCAATGGGGCTATCCAGGGAAAACTAAACCTCCAGATGGCTCTGCTGTACTATAAGTCCTAGTGTCACTGTTTGCAACATGGCAGAGTATGGAAAGTGGACTGTTCAGAAACTTAAAAATGAGTTATCAAACAGAGGAGCGTCAATTACAGGCAGAAAAAGTAATCTAATCATTTTCAACCTCAGATGCCTCCATCATTGACGTAATCATCATATCAGACTTGATATATGGCACAAATCGGCTCCTATAACCAGTTAACAGCTAGAGCAATAGAAACAAGTTCTACCCTTAGGTTTTTATACCCTAGAAATCAAATGAGCTGATTATTTTTGATCTGAGAAGTTTGGGTCATGGTGATATCGACGTTCTATATCACGAAATTTGATATTTTGAGATTACTTGCCACACTGTCAACTGATCAACATGAAACAAGTCTAAATTCATGCCTGCTTATCCAAGGACAGGACTGTGGTAAAATTCTCAGCCTCATTTGTCCGGGTGATTGAGATATCATGAGATTTTGTTATTTTCAAACTTGATAATTTGCAATATCTCTGCCCGTGGTTGAGATAGAGACATGATATCACCCACACTTAGGTTAATTGAGCATGCCCATTTCGATTATGCAATGATCTTGATGATCAGGTCAAGGTCAAACTTGATAATTTCAAATGTCTCTGTCTGTGGTAGCAGTGGAGGTTTGATAAAACCCATATTTAAGTTATTTAGGATGCCAATTTCGATTATGTAATAACCCTGATGATCATAGGTCAAGGTCAAGGTCAGAGATGAAGGTCAAACTTCCCGAAGAACTGATAAACAATGAAACTCACTGAACAGAAAGTGGATAGTATAACTTATAGTACAGTAGAGACCTCTATTATCAAGTGGTTGAAGTATATTCTGGATAGCCCCATTGCCAGTCTGACACCACATTCATAACCAACCAGTTGTGACGCGGCAAGTTCAGAGTCACACATAATAATCGCTATTCATACTTGGCCTATTTGACCGAGCCTTTGGAATTTCAATAAGACATAGGCCCGTATTCTAGAAGCTGCCTTAACTCTAAGGTCCACTTTAATCTATTGTATTCTGCCCTGCAAACAATAGCTAAAGGTATACCTTTGACTTAAGGAAGCTTCTAGAATACGGCCCATAATGTGAATAACAATAAGGCATAAATGGCTCGGGATGACGTTCCGAGCTATAGGCGATTACCGCAGACACCTAACCACAAAGCATGTTTGCCCGTTCAAAACTAAACTATAGTGCACAATACAATCAATAATAATGATGCAACGCAATCAATGTGGTTTGCCCCGAGCGTGTGCTTTGTGACGGAGAACTGCTGAAAATTCAACACTTGGTCGGTATGAAATACGGATGAGCTCATGGAAGATCGAACTTGGCAAACCGAACAAAATCACTGCAAAAGTCCCTCTGTAACTTTGTCCCCCCTCCAGATCCAAAGGATCCGAAAGCTGGATTCTACTCAGAAACAAATGTGCTTCAAGATGGCATAGTGCGATCACCAACAAATCCCGAATAAAAAATCACTTTTTTTGATGAAATTCAAACTTTCACCAAAAAATCAGTTCAAAGGACAGCAAGATAATTTTGGTGTAAGAAGGTGCCAAAGCAATTGTTATCAATGGAAATAAAAAGAAAAATTGTGCCTCGCTGCTATTTTAGGAAATATTGAATTTAGTAGCTGTCTATTTACTTTTGACTAAGGGTGTACTAGAGGGATAACTTCTGATTTGCCACACTCCAAATTAGTATCGGAATACAAAGCGACGGGCGTATATTGCTACCGCCCTGCGGTACACTTGTTATACCCTAGGAATCAAATGAACTGATTACTTTTGATCTGAGATGTTGGAGTCATGGTGATATCGACGTTAGATATCACAAAATTTGATATTAGTATTTTGAGATAACTTACCACATTGTCAACTGATCAACATGAAACAAGTCTTAATTCATGCCTGCTTATCCTAGAACAGGACTGTGTTAAAATTCTCAGTCTCATATGGCCGGGTGATTGAGATATCATGAGATTTTGATATTTACAAACTTGATAATTTGAAATGTCTCTGCCCGTGGTTGAGGTAGAGACACGATATCACCCATACTTAGGTTATTGAGGATGCCCATTTCGATTATGCAATGACCTTGATGATCAGGTTAAGGTCAAACTTGTTAATTTGAAATGTCTGTCGTAACAGTAGAGGTTTGATAACACCCATATTTAGGTTATTTAGGATGCCAATTTCGATTATGTAATGACCCTGATGATCATAGGTCAGGTCAAGGTCGGAGGTCAAGGTGAAACTTCCCAAAGAACTGGTAAGCAATGGTTGAACTACACAGGTCGGTGCAAAACCGACAAGCATACTTCTACTACCCAGAGCCCAAAACTACTGATGGCATTAGGAGCAGAATCTTTCTAGAAGAAAGAAAACATCAAGATATCCCGATTCGGTCCAATGGTTCGAGCTGCAGACCCTATTTTGTAAAGCAAGGTCGAGGCCATTGGTGAATATATTGTTCCACGCAGAACATCAAGCATTGTCAAGAGCATACACAACATAGTCTAGGAGCTAACAAAGATTTAATGCACATCTCAAGCAAAAACTTTTTTGGGTTTGGGGGCTAGTTTCTATCCCACTGACCACAAAAACCCAATTCTTAAGTTCGCAAATGGTGCGTTTAGAAGATAGAGCCATTTGAATTTTGGGTACTGACTTTATCATTGGAGCAAAATCAGAGCATTAATATACAGGGGCTTGGAAACTGATGTACAGCCAACTTTATATGGGTGACTTGGGACCCTATAAATGTATTGCCAATAGATAGATACATGGGTCCACTGAGACAGGAAAACATATTGTTACGTATTTTATCTTATTGGAAATGATGGTTTTACATCTTTTTCAGAATTTTGGCCCGGCGGCCATTTTAAATTGATAACTTACTGTTAATTGAATTGGCCGGGTTTATTTGGCAAGCATGCTTGCCAAACAGTTCCCTTTTTCGTCTTTATTTAGCAAGCATGCTTGCCATCTAATGCTGAAAAATGTCCCTATTTGGCAAGCATGTCACGCCCCCTAATGAATATTAATCGGGATATGTGCTTGCCGTATTATTCAGCACGTTCGGTTATTGAGCAAGCAAATACATGTACAGGTATGCAAATTGTTTTGGAGGAAATTTTAACCTATCCAGGTGCAAGCAAGGGCCAAAGGAGATCAGTGGGGACAATTACACAGAGTAACTTGATGTTCATGTTGTACTTTTTGAGAGGGGGCGATAATATGAGTATCTTTATCTTCTTGATATGTCTTTTCTGAGAGAAAAAGACAAAAGAAAACAACTGAACAGGGAAAAAATAGAAAAAAAGAAAAATCACGAGTGAGACCACGCGAGTTCCGAACCTCCGACCTTCAGGTTGTTGAGCCGACATCCTGTGCACTACGCTAATCAACTGACTGCCGACATGGGGGGGATATTTGTTACCTGGTTCAGGGCAATGCGTGTAACTCGCCGTTTAAGCCAAACTTCGCGTACTGTTTGGCAAACCAGGCTCGATAAATGGACATTTTCTTCTGAAAATCGCTTGTTGGTAGCTTCCTACCGCAAGGCACCCTCCACCAGACACGCCACTGTCCCCCCTGCCAGCTGCTCTAGAGCGCTGCATAATTAATGAGCTAGACGTGCGTCCAAGATACGCTTTTACTGCATACACAGCAGTTAGCTGTGCAAATAAACAGTTCGGTGCCTTTAACGCCGTCTTAATCTTCGTTCGAGGCATAGCCTGCTCCCAATCGCAACTTGTCGATGCCTTTTGGCGAGGGTTGCGACGGCGTGTCGGAGGACGCCATCTTCATCTTCTGTTTGCATAATTAATGGGGTCTAATTAATATTCATTATTGGCTGCTTGCCATCTAAGACCAAATTTCTGTAATTCGGCAAGCATTTGCTTGCCAAATAACCACTTTCTATTGAATTTCTCATCCTATACTATAGCAAATAAAAACAAATAAGAATATGCTAATCTGATTCTATGGACCCATGTTTCTATCTATTGGCAATACATTTACATGTATAGGGTCTCAAGCCACCCATTTAAAAGTTCGCTGTACATCAGTATCCAAGCCCCTGTACAAATGCTCTGATTTTGGTTCAATGACAAAGCCAGTACCCAAAGTTCAAACGGCTGTATCTTCTAAACGCACCATTTGCGGAACTTAAGAATTGGGTTTTAGTGGTCAGTGAGATAGAAACTAACCCCCAAACCCAAAAACGTTTTTGTACTTGAGATGTGCATTAAATCTTAGTTAGCTCCAGCATCAACAGGGTAGCCTTGTAACTGACAAAAGGATTATCCTGTGAAAGGTCAAACAAAAAATGAAGTACAGGTACATGTAGGACATGGAAATCAAACGTTATTAAACTTAACAACAGTTTTACATCTTATGGCACCGCGGTTCACCGGTTAGTTAGTTATTAAGGAACACTGACCTTGCTTCACAAGAATGGCTGTGGAGGTAAAACTACTGGACCGAATCGAGGTATCTTGGTCTTATTTTTCTTCTAGATATCCATTCATACCTGTGGTTTGGGACTGAGGGGTGGTGCAAGAATGCTATATGTGCGTTTTTTTGGACCACCCTGTATTCTGGATTGCCCCACTGTCTCTTTGCATGACATGTTTGACGCCTTGGACACTTCGGGGAAACAGCCATGCAGTAGGATCATTGCTGGAAAGGCCTGAAAATTAACGCTATACCTCCTATGCTTTTGGAATAGGGGGCGACAAGACCAATCCCCACAACTTTTCAAAAGGGACCCATACTAATTCTCAAGGACTTAGGAGTTGTAGTCCAAGTTCGAGGCTATCCTTCATTTCATGATTTACGCTGAATATCAACCCCACTATGCCTCTTGGGGGTCACTGGTGGCGTTTAGTAGTGTCTTTTTTTCAAATCTTTGAGGAATTTTACAATGTGATGACAATTTAATTTTTGGACTATATTTTTTCAAATCTTGAACGACAAATCAGTCTTGAACAAATTCCGCTTCAGCTTTTCGTAGTAGTACTAGTTCAGGCGGTGGTGAGGAATGGGTCACAATCGAGTCATCCAGATTTTTCGACCCCCCCCCCCCGTACGCCCATCATGGAGAGTGACCTTACAAAGAACTCACGAAATATATTTCATAAAACGTGTCCGTCGATTACTGATATTCCACAATCTGTCTTCACAGTGCATTTCCAAAAGTGTCACAACATGTACGGCAGCTGTAACCGCACAGCACAGAATGGAGGCTGTCGGACGCGAAAGTACCACATGAGTGTCGCATGCCCCGAGGCATGCTGGCCAGAGTTGTGTGGTAAGTCTTCATTGTTTTTACTGAATTTCTCTGGATCTCTCTCTCTCCATCCAATCTGTGGTTTCAGCAGGATAACTTAAAAATTATGTCTTCTATCGCGCCAAAAGTTTCAGGAATAATAGATATGCATATAACACAGAACCCTATTGAGTCTTGGTGTCATCCGAATACAATAAAGTGTGAAATCTTGATGAAGTTTATTGTTCTATCGCATGTACCAATGCAGGTATCAACTGACTTGTGCTGCCCCCTGAGCTAAGCAGAAGGAACTACGAATCACTTTGGGGCATTGTGCTATCCATCTATTTTAGAACCACGAGATGACCAATATCTGGTAATCAAGCAATATGGAACATGTGGAATGGAATACTGTGATGAGGATTTCGTCATCCGTCTTTAACGAGGTTAAATAATGTATATTTTGTACAATTTGACATAATAAAAGGAGTCGTCCTCCAGAAATTTCGCAAAATTTGACAGTGACAAAAATAAATCATGTCAATTTGGCTTTCATTTCAATGCGCATCTTGTATTGATCTTTCTGTGTGTTAAAAGTAAAAGTTTATGATCTCCTTGATCCTGTCTATTGAACATCTTTGTTCGCAGCATAGTTAAGACCGCCCCATCTCAATGGGGCGGTCTTCCTTGTTTTTACTGAATTTCTCTCTCTCGATCTCTCCGTCCAATCTCTGCTTCCGCCTGGATGACTGAAAAAAGTTCGACCTGAATGGCGGCGAAACTTTCAGGAATTGTCAAGATGCATATTACACAGAACCCAAATTGATTCTTGGGGTCATTCGTACACAAATATTCCGAAAATTTGCATGAATTTATTGGTTTTATCGCATAGGCCTCTATCGTGTTTGCGCAATTTGGTAAATCATCCAAAACACAACTGTAGAGTGTGGAGATTTAATGAGCATGCGCATTGGGACTTAGAGTGGTTCTTCAGGTTCTTCAAGTCACTTGTTTCCAACTTCAGGTGGTAGGAGGTTGGTGTGGAACATCTTTCTGCAGGACTCGTTGATAAGAATTGAATATACACGGGGTGTTATCTTAAAATGGGACAACAGGGTGTATCAATAACAAAACATCTTTGGCAGGGAGTATCAATAACAAGACAAGGAACATGGTGTGGGTTTGATTGACCTCCTTCCATGATCTAATAAAGCTACTGAAAGATCAATATTACGGCAAATTCACGCTAGAGAAATGAAAATTATTTCCTCAGCTTCTCAGCTTCTCTTGAGGAAATATTCATTTCACCCAGTTGAGCAGAGAACAGGTATACCTGTCCGTACAAACTCCACAGGTACATACACTCAATGTTACCTGTCGAGTTTCAACGTAACGTGACAAAGATGTGTGTATCCACTGGCTATACCTGTGCTACATTTTAGGAGTCAACTTGGGTGCCATCAAAACTCGTGACCATTCGGCTGATTTTGCGGTAATAGGGAGTTTAAGAATCCAAACGATAAACGTAAACTTTACGACAAAGATGGTTTATCGTTCGTGACATGGAAATAACGTAAACACAGTTAAGATTGAAATCTACTAATGAACGTAAAAGTAAACGGTAAATTGCAAGACCACACAACCAGTAAGAACAATCCATTGGTGCAACGCGAAGATTTGTATACAAAGGGCGGTCAATGATGATCAGCGTTCATAGACTAGTTCCCGTCTTTGCCGCTTCACCCGCTGGCGCTCCTCTTTATCTTCACTATACAAAGACAGGCACGGGTCGCCATTTTGACAGGGTGTTATGAGGTCACGAGCTATGTCTGTCAAATGGCAGCCCATGCATGTCCGTATAGCGGAACAGGAGTGCCAGTGGGTCGAGCGGCAAAGACGGGAACCAATCTACAGCGTTCACGTCACCCCCAAACGACCAGGGGGGAACGCATAGAAACTCCACTAGTGACTAGCGGGGTCGGTCGATAGTGAACGGAGCCTTAGCGGAGGTTCTATGCTAGCGGTCCGCTAGCAGTACCGATACGAAGGACGCATATAAATTCGCCAGGCTGTCGCCAGGCCAAATCGCTGGAGGAACTAAGAGCACCTCCAGTGAGTCCGCTAGTAACTGTAGAGGACCATTCGTCGACCTGTGGCAGGTAGAAGCAGATGCATTTTTTGGTTTTCGTGAAGATTTGCCTCACGGTAGAAATTTTCGTCCGAGAATTAACCTGTACGAGGATTTTACTGATGATGAATTCATGAGAAAATATCGACAGCTAGCGGCCCGCTAGCAGTAGAGGACGCATAGAAATCCGCCGGCACTGTCGGCGACAGTAAAATGAGCGATGTTCCCTCCTTGGCAAGTGGGCAAACTATTACGAAATTCCGAGAGGGGGAACAATGGAAATGCCTGTGGGGCCCACGACGGCAGCGCGATACGCAAACTCCCAACAGCTTATCGGCGGACATCACTAGTGGAGTCCTATCGACGGTTCTATGCGGCCTCCAGAATTACCCCGATGCGGTATCGGGCGACAAGGTCCCGCTAGGGACTTGCGGGCCGTTCACTAGCGGAGTTTCTATGCGGTCCCCCTGAAGGCCAAAAGAGCGTTCGTCCGTCCGGAAAAGTCAATCAGTACGACATTCCATGACATGTTGTACTATTACATGGTGTTTCGGGTGAACAGCTTTGGCCTAGTTCACACAAATTCCTGGAAATGGAATGCAATAGAACTGACTTACGCAAGTCACAAGGGGCAGTGAAACGTATCACAATGCAATTTGACCTCCTTTGCCGAACGTGAAGCAGGAAACGTTCAAACGCTAGTGAAATGGCATGTTGACACAATGTCGTAAAGTTCACGTTTATCGTTTGGATTCTTAGACTCCCTAATGTTATCACTAACGTTGCCAATTCTGGTGTCAAACTAAATCTTAATAGTGTAGGTTTGAACTGACCTACTTCCATGGGCCGGTTGCACAAAAGCATACTAGGCCTAGTATCATTCTATCTCCTAGTTGGCTTCTAACTTTGTATACGTTTGTATACGAAGTTAGAAGCCAACTGGGAGATAGAATGATACTACGAGTAGTATGCTTTTGTGCAACCGGGCCTACCAAGTTGGTACGGTTGCACAGAACTATACTATGTCTGGTATCATTGTAAACAACATACTATATCTGGTAGGGTTCAGGAGTACTACTAAGTGCTGCCATCTATGTTACTGAGTTCTTTCCTGGCTTGAATATATTGTCATATCACATGCAGTGGCATGGAGTTGGTACGGTTGCACAAAACTATACTATGTCTGGTATCATTCTAGACAACATACTTGGCTTATACATATATAACAACAAGGGATTGTCACACCCAGTGCACATTGTGCTGTCAGGTGGAATTCATTCAACTTGGTCTAGTACTTTCCCACAAAGTATGTTACCACGTAGTTGACGGTTGAGTGCCTAGCATGCTTTTGTGAAACACTCCTGGAAGACCCAACTAACTAGAATGCTACTAGGCATTTGGAATGCTACTATCTCCTAGTTGGCTTCTAACTTAGTATGCTTTTGTGCAACCGGGCCCAGTTCAGCGCGATGGTATTGGTATCAAACTAAAGCTTAGGTCAGTTCAAACCTTGACTTTATATTTTCATGACCCAGTGACCTACTTTAAGACCAGTTGAGCCAAGGTAGTCATGTTTGGTATCAAACTAAAACTAATGAAGTGTAGCTTCGAACTGACCTACTTCTATGACCTATTAGTGATCTACTTAATGACCAGTTGAGCGAAGGTAATCATGTTTGGTATCAAACTAAAGCTTATGAAGTGTAGGTTTGAACTGACCTATTTCCATGACCTATTGACCTTCTAAGGACCAGTTGAGCCAAGTTAGTCATGTGTAGTATCAAACTAAAGTTAATGAAGTGTAGGTTCGAACTGACCTACTTCCATCACCTAGTGACTTACTTAATGACCAGTTGAGCCAAGGTAGTCGTGTTTGGTATCTAACTAAAGCTTATGAAGTGTAGGTTTGAACTGACCTATTTCCATGACCTATTGGGCTACTTAAAGACCAGTTGCCAAGGTAGTCATGTTTGGTATCAAACTAAAGCTAATGGAGTGTAGGTTCGAATTGACTTACTTCCATGACCTAGTGACCTACTTATTGACCAGTTCATCATTAACTTCCTGATCCTGCTGTCTATTGAACCTCGTCCATTAACCCTCCATCTGTGCTGCCTTTTTAGCTCACCTGTGGTGAGCTCTTACAATGGTGGTGCGTCCGTCGTCCGTCGTCGTTGCCCGTTAGCCCGGGCCGTTAGCAGAGCACGTTTTGTAACCGATGCGGCTATTGATCTGAAACTTGGTACATATATACCCCTAGGTCAGAGGACCTATGACACCATGTTTTGGTCCGATTCGATTCTTGGCTTGGCCACCAGATGGCCAAAACCAAAAACACAAAAAGTGCAATAACTCCTGAACTAACAACTGGATCATCTCCAAATTTTTATCATAGGTGTATCTAATTAGGATACATAACATATTTAACGGTTTTTGATTTGACCTACCTTTCAAGGTCACAGAGGTCAAAGTTGTATAAAAATAACGAACCTGTCACAGTTCGCCATTATTTCACTGAGCAACTTCATATCTTGCACAAGCGTGTATTAGAGGGGTACCTTCAAAAATACAGAGTTTCAGCGCGATCGGACATCCAATATGGCCGCCAGGTGGAGTTACCTGAAAATCATCTGACTGCTGTAACTCAGGGACGGCTTGACCTGGAGTGCTCAAACTTGATATGTACCTCCCTCTAGATGACCTTTAGGTGCACGTCAAATTTCGGCCTGATTTGACTTCTAATATGGCCACCAGGTGGCATAACCCGAAAATCATCAAAGTGCTATAACTCGGGAATGCTTGACCCAGAGTGCTCAAATTTGATATGTGGCCCCCTCTAGATAATCTATAGGTGCACATAGAGTTTTGGCCTGATTGGACGTCCAACATGGCCACCAGGTGGCATAACCTGAAAATTATCTGAGTGCTATAACTCAGGGACGGCTTGACCCGGAGTGCTCAAACGTGATATGTACCGCCCTCTAGATGACCTTTAGGTGCACGTCAAACTTTGGCCTGATTTGGTTTCCAGTATGGCCGCCAGGTGGCATAACCCGACAATCATCAAAGTGCTATAACTCAGGAGTTACTTGACCCAGAGTGCTCAAATGTGCTGTGTGGATCCCTCTAAATGACCTTAATGTGCATGTGAAGTCTTGGCCCGATCGGGCATACAATATGGCCGCTAGGTGGCATAACCCCCAAATCATCAGTCCTGATTGCTCATAACTGATATGTACATGCACCTCCCTCAGACACGTCCTGTTTGGGTTGGATACTTCAGATCTACATTTGGGTTTCAGCTCAGTCTTTTCTAGAGTTTCAGATTGTAAAGTTCCAGCCTGAAGAAGACCCCGATTGGGGTCGAAAATTCGCAAATATTCAACAGGTGAGCACATGGTCCATGGACCATTTTGTTTATTAAATACTACTACATTTCTTTGCACTGGACAACTAATTATTTTGCTATCAGTGAACTCTCTCTACAGGGTGGGCCAAAAATAGCGCAACATGGGGAGCCCAATTTTGGTCTGGAGACCAGGTTGTATGATTTCAAACCCAGTAATAACCTGAACAAGTACATGTAGGTCAGGGTAGGATTAGTCATAAATAGGCCTGGGCCTTTCAAGAGACCGAGTGTCCTTTTTAAACTTTTACCAAGCCTATTTTGGATGATGCAATGAATGACAACTGCCTTGTTAGGTAAATAGGTACATGTAGCCCTATTTTATTTGAGGTCACTTGTGGGCAATGATTGGCACTCATGCATTTTCACAGATAAAAGTTTAATTGATTCATGACAGTTTTTGAACATGAAATAGGCATGGTGTCAGACCACAACTGGGCCAGTGCCTATGGCAAGCGTATTGTCCAGTCATTCAAAAAACTTATATTTTTGCTATAAAACTTAATTTTATGCTCATAAAACTTAGTTTTTGTGGAGAAAATATAGGTTTTTTGAATAAAACTAAGTTTTTTGCCCAAAACACCTGTTTTTTTGCAATAAAAATTATATTTTTACAAAAAGCCTGTTTTTTTTGCAATAAAACTAAGTTTTATGCTGATAAATATAGTTTTTTCAATTTGTCCAGTTATTGTCGAAAAACTAACACTTTTAGACAAAAAAACTAAGTTTTATGCTGATGATTGAAAAACCTATATTTAGGAGCATAAAACTTAGTTTTATTGCAAAAAACAGTTTTTTTTGTAAAAATACAAGTTTTGTTGCAAAAAAACAGTTTTTTTGGGCAAAAAACTCACTTTTTTTTCAAAAAACCTATATTTTCTCCACCAAAACTAAGTTTTATGAGCATAAAACTAAGTTTTATTGCAAAAATATAGGTTTTTAGAATAACTGGACAATCCGTAGTCGTATATGGCAAGTTTTATGCTCATAAATATAGGTTTTTCAATTTGTCCAGTTATTGCCGAAAAACTAACATTTTTAGACAAAAAAACTAAGTTTTATGATGATGATTGAAAAACCTATATTTGTGAGCATAAAACTTAGTTTTATTGCAAAAACAAAAAACCCAGGTTTTTTGTAAAAATATAAGTTTTATTGCAAAAAACAGGGTTTTTGGCAAAAAACTTAGTTTTTTTCAAAAAACCTATATTTTCCCCACAAAAACTAAGTTTTATGAGCATAAAACTAAGTTTTATTGCAAAAATATAGGTTTTTTGAATAACTGGACAATCCGCTTGCCATAAGTGCCCACATTTCATTTTTGAATGAAATACAGTGGGTTGCAAAAGTATTGATACAGATGTTTTTTTCACCTCATTCGCAAATTATGCTGAGATTCGAAGTAATATTCATACATGTTAGTTATCACATAAGAACTCAACTCTCAAAACAAAAATCTTTAATTTTCTTTAACTGTGATCACAAAAATATCGAAATATCAAAATATGAAAATCCTACTTTCTTCTCATTGCAATAAGATTCTGAAAAATCCCTTAAATATGAATCTATAACTAATTGTAAGATCCTGTTGATTAAATCGGTTAAAAAATATCATCTCACTTTCGTGGTATTTGATAACCTGAAAATGGTATCGAAAATGAAAAAGTGAGATTTCCATGACATTTTGGGTTCATGTTGTAGTCCTTGTCAATAATCCAAGCTTGTGAAGTTTCAAATCTAGACCACTGACATTGACAAAGAAATTTCATAAAACCTCCGTTCCCATGCTAAGTTTAGTCATTTTTTGGCGTTTTCACCCCGAGGCCCATCAGGGTCTTCGGGGTATTGTCATCACGCTGGCGTCTGTCTGTCTGGCGTCGTCGTCGGCGTCACGCATAAACGACGTGAACGCTCTAACTTGAGAATGCTTTGCAATTTTCATCTCAAATTTTGTATGGTGATACCTCATGACATGACGCTTCTCGCTATTGAAAATCGGCTGGATCTGATTCCTACTTTGGCCACCAGGGGGGACATAGTGAAATGACAAAATTTGCGATTACTCCTAAACTAGTCATCGAAACTTCATGAAATTTTTATGGTGGGTGTATCCAGTCAGGGTACACAACATATCAGACGGGTTTTTGATTTGACCTACATTTCAAGGTCGCAGAGGTCAAAAGCTGAAATCTGATTGGTCAACGACGTGAACGCTCTAACTTGAGAATGCTTTGGAATTTTCGTCTCACATTTTGTATGTTGATACCTCATGACATGACGCTTCTCGCTATTGAAAATCGACCGGATCTGATTCCTACTTTGGCCACCAGGGGGCACATAGTGAAATGACAAAATTTGCGATTACTCCTAAACTTGTCATCGAAACTTCATGAAATTTTTATGGCGGGTGTATCCAGTCAGGGTACACAGCATGTCAGACGGGTTTTGGATTACACCTACATTTCAAGGTGACAGATATCAAAAGCTGATATCTGATTGGTCAACGACGAGAACGCTCTAACTTTAGAATGCTTTGGATTTTTAGTCTCCAATTCACTCACAATATTGACTGCAATTACCTAAACCCACCAACCCGCCAGGTAACAATTAATGTACAACTACTTCATTTCAGCTTCATTACAGGGAATACCACTTCCCATATCTTCTTTCAGTAAAACACACAGGCCGAGGGGTTACGCTCGCAACAGCGGGGCTATTTTTTCAAAATATCAATAACATTAAAACGAGAAAAGATTTTATGACAGTTTTTTTCACCATGCACCTCAGAAATCATTGTAGAATCACATTCCAGTCACTTTTTTTTGATATTCTTCAAAGTAAAAAAAAGTATGCATTCCATGATATTTGAGATCGTGATATTTTGAGAGAAATTCGATTTTTTTTGTTCTGAAATTTGAGTTCCGACGTGATAATTAATATATATGAAGATGAGTTCAAATGTCCTCATAATTTGCGAATAAGATGAAAAAGTCATTGGTATGAATACTTTTGCAACCCACTGTACCATAACCCTGTAATAGGGATTATTGGGCTCATAATGGCCTGGTCACTTTCTAGTAAAACCTGGTCCCCCTTGGAGATTTAAAAGGTGGATGTTGCGCTTTTTTGGCCCACCCTGTAGTATCCCAATTTCCAAGGGCGGTCTTCAAATTGACTGGGTAGTCAATTTCTAGTAATCAGTGAACTTGGTCCAACCTCCCAATATCCAAGGGCGGTCTTCAAATTGACTGACAAGTCAATTTCTAGTTGTCAATAATGTTACTGGAAGGTGAGTCTCTGGACAGCCTCCAACTTAAGTTCTCATTGGCTGGATGTTCTCGTCGTCTTACTCAGTCGCGTACATGTACTACATTTGTGGACTCATTGTGGTGGTGTTACAATCTGGCACTATTTCACGCCCTCCTCCAATTGTAATAATGACATGCTACCGACCAAATTCCCAAATTCCTCCTGATCTTGAATGACCAGAATGCACTAACCATTTCAATGAGAATATCAATTCTTTTTCAGTGCCAAGCTGGTTCGCTTCAGGTGATTCCAAACGTAACACGTTTACGTACCAATACGCCGTCCATCTGCCTGCTGCTCTCTCCAAGCGGCTGGTTTATAGGGCGATGATGACTTTCCCCAAGAGCGACGATGAACTTATCTGCGCAGCGATATGTAGCATTAACAAATGTGTCGTGTTTAAACTATTTGAAAGGAAATGTATCATATACCTTTGAATCCTTTGTAATTTTACCCATCACTGATGCTACATCGTGCGGAACTTCAGCACCGAAAGCAGAGTACATGCAGCAGCAAGCATGATACAGGTCATATTGTACCACCGCCTAATAATAAGTTTAACTCTGATATTTAGAGGTGAACTCCGGAATGTGTACGTGGACTTGCTGATAACCTTGTAGGCCTACTCAGCTCCCTGTGTGGTGCAGAGTTCGACGAATTTCACACGGGTTGGTTCCATCACATTCGCGCACTGGGAGCTCCTGGACTAATGAACGTCACCACCATTTAACACTGGTAAGACCTGTCTTTATTTTATTGTCCATGACCGATTGTTGTTCCCTCAACAAAGACAGCTTTCCCAAGACTGTGACTCTCTCCCTCCCTCCCTGTCGCATGATCTTAGGGTGGGTGCCTTAAATGGACCGGTGCAACGTTTTTCAGTGTGGCCCGTGAGTCAGTGTGACATTACAATAGTTGACGGAATAAGCGGCGACTTGACAATGAGCGACACACAGAGAAACAGCAAGTCCGTTTCCCAGTCTGCTCCAAACAATGGAAGTCACACGGAAAAACGGCCACACTCGTTACACCAGCCAGTGGTCGAATGAATGTGTGACGTACAACATGGCAAAGACGGGGCACAAAAGAAAATGTGGAATGTTGTAGAATCTCCATTGATACCTACACCAGAGGCGAGATACACAGAACGACTCTGCTTTTCATACTGATGGGTGTTCTCTAACTCTGCAGCTCTGAAGACAGAGAATATGGGCGGTTATTTCCGCAGAATTAAACGTGCATGTCGTGCGAGTGAAACAAAAGTAGACGTGAGTGTAGCGTGTGTGAAATGAAAGTAGACGTGTTTGGTGTGTGTATGAAGCAAACATCAGAACTGTGAAAATAATATTAATGGCCATGAAAAAATCATGTGTCAGCGTGAAAAATATCATATGCGTTGATCAGACGTTGGGTGGCGCTGCAGTCAATGTATTCGTTGTTAAACACATAGCAGCGAAGAAAATATCAATAGACCCCTTGCTAAAGTCGGCCATTTTGTCCCAGAGGGTAATAACAAACACTGAATGTACAGTGAATGTACACTACCGATGTACAGCATGTTTTAAAATCTGCAAAAACATAAAAACGTGCCTGAAGATGTATCAAATAACATTAACCACCAGTAATATAACATTAATGTGCACTGAGCCTTGGCTTACTTTTGGTGAAATAGTAATTCAGGAAAGAAAAAAACAGACTTTTGTTGCTTACCCAACCTTGGGTCCAGGTTTATGAATCATCATGTTTCACACTGTGGGATAGGAGCCTGGAAACCTGGAGCTGAGGTTTGTCCTAAACGGGCATGATAAAAGTCTTTTAAAATTTTTTGTGTGAAATATCTTCACAAATTTCAGCCTGGGCACATTTCATCACATATGTAGCATTGCTGAGCAGGTGTTCATTTTGGAACTTTTCAAAGAAGTTTTGTGTAATTGCAGGTTTTAAAACATGCTGTGCATCAATGGTGTACATTCACTGTACATTCAGTGTTTGTTATTACCCTCTGAGACAAAATGGCCGACTTTAGCAAGGGGTCTATGGACATGAAAAAATCAATTGTCAACGTGAAAAATTTCTTATGCGCTAATCAGACGTTGGGTGGCGCTGCAATCGATGTATTCGCTTGTTAAACACATGGCAGCGAGGAAAATATTAATGACTATGAAAAAATCAATTGTCAACGTGAAAAATTTCTTATGCGATGATCAGACGTTGGGTGGCGCTGCAATCGGACTTTTCATTTTTGACATAAGCGGCGAGCAGGGAAGTGTGGTACGGTACGTCATGACAAGACGAATTGCATTGGCGCGAGATTCATACTGCATACCGTACTCATTCATTTCATGCACACTGCATGCACTGATACGTACATCCATGACATCAGTTGTACATCCATAAAAATCCATTTCTATCATTCATCTATGCCGTCAAACTTTGCTTTTTTGCTGTGGCGTGCTTCATCTACTTGGCGTTTTCATCAGTTGTTTCCTGGTAGGTAGGCCTAGGCCTAAAAAATGATGCACAGCACACAACGTCACAGACAGTGACAGCAGCTGTCATGGCTGTGGCACACTGCACATGCACAGGGAGGGCCTGATCCTGCGCTGCGCAGGTAGGCTAGGCCTATAGGCCTAGGCTAGGCCCTAGGCGTACCTAGCCTAGGCCTGGCCTGGCCTAACTCATTCATGACATGCCTAGCTATATGGGATGGCTAGCCTACCTACCACTTGCCTACATGACCTAGTCCTAGGGCCTAGGCCTACCGGTAGGCCTATAAATAAATAGGCCTAGGCCTAGGCCTACCGGTAAGGTAGGGAGATGGTAAGGGAGGCCGCCCTGGCCTACCATGCCTAGGGCCTACACATAGCAATGGCTAGGCTAGGCCTACCGGTAGCCTAGGCCTAATACTAATAGGCTATAGGCCTAGCATGCTACGGTAGGCCTAGGCAGGGGTAGGCTAGGGCAGCGGGGGGGGGCAGACCTAGGCTACCGGTAGCCCTGGCCTAGGCATGCTAGGTCCTACCGGTAGCCTAGGACATAGGGCCTAGGCCTACCGGTAGGCCAAGGCCTAGGGCCTACTAGCCTACGTCACCCACGTGACCCCCTGCGTAGCCAACCGGTAGGGGCCTAACAACATGCCTATGCTATAAAGAAGGAAGCATGCTTATTTAGGCCTGCCCTAGGCCTAGCTAAGCATGCTAATCCAAGCTCTGCCGCAGCCCTGGCTGGTGGATCTACAGTACAGATGCCCAGAGGCCTAGGCCTGCCTATGGCAAGGTGTAGACCACCTAGGGTAGGGCCTGCGTGCATGGCACATATAGCCTGCTGTTGGCAGGCCCCAGCCTGGGCTAGGCTAGCCTAGGACTACCGGTAGGCACTTTTGCTCGGTTGGCAGGAAAACGCCTGAACAGGGGAGATACGTTTGATTGAAGGGATATCACTAGATAAGATGTCCCTCAAGCTCTGTTCTGGGGGTCATTAGATGTCCTGCTTAGGCGCTCTGCTCTCGGGGGGGGGGGGGGGG
>NMRB01002223.1:54529-67935 GCA_002633025.1 Notospermus geniculatus
GTAAGTCTGTGGGTAGATTACTAGATGTCCCTGGCCTTAGCCTCTGCTCTGGGGGTGGGGGCAAGTATCCAGGGCAGGGGGAGATGTCTGAGGGTAGATCACTAGCCTAGATGTCTCTTAGGCTCTGCTCTCAGCTCTGGGAGGGGACGGATTGCTTCCCCACTTCAGGAGCAATTCCTCAACTGTTATTTCACTTCATTCATTTCAGCATGTCGAACAGAACCAATAGTGCGCACAGAATGTTAGACCTCCTGGAGGAGGTTCTAGGGATTGTGCGGGAGCAGGAAGGTCTGGGGCCACGAGGGTCTGCTCATCATGACCCTCTCCATGCGCAGCAACAACGTCCAACGAGTGCCTCTACAACATCCACAAGCAGCTCTACCGGTACTATGAACCCCACAGGTGTAGGCATAACCTGTGCCAGTGGTAGCAATGGACATGATGGAGACAGGATTGCACTTGCTACTCCTCCAAGCCTTGCTCAGTCAACAGGTAAATTGATGGGAATAACTTGATAAATGAAATATCCTTTTCTCATGAATACCACCCAAACTGGACAAGTCTTACTTTTGATTGCACGGGACAGTGTTGTGGAAAATCAGAGTACCCTGCTTGCCCTAACATATTTGGCAACTCTTTTGGTTTACCACCAACATGTACCTCATTTTAAATTTAGATTCTTTAAGCCCTTATAACTCCATTTTCATCGTCTTGAGTGTAACATAATTGTAGATGAATTGTTATGGTATTAGTAGTAACAGTGCAAAGTTTTCATTGTATTGAGTCTTCATTGGAGGGACTGACTGTTAAGAATCAGAAAGTGAATTCATTTACCTGTATTTTTATACTGATGTTCAGTTCACATACCGGGTACTTCTCTTTCAGGAGGCCGGACCTCCTATGCTTCTGCCATGGCTGAGCATAGACAGCTTTTCACCCCATACAGAAGGGCACGGCCAAGACAGGTATATTGTTCTCATCTGATTTATCTATTTTCAGCATAAGTCTGTAATCTCCTTGTAAAAAGTGCCTGGTTCTTTTTGTCATCACAAGTTTTTGTGCTAACATTTTCTACAATTGTACTATGGCTTTTGCTTTTTTCACAGGGGAACAGTGGGAGTGTGCATGGCATGCCATCTGCAACTGCATCTGCAGGTGAGTGAGTGAAACTAAGTATGGCACTGTTGATTTGAATTGAAAGTAATACATGTATTATTAAATTTTTGGAAAAAGATACATTTCCTGATTAATAGGGAAGGGATGAAATTGAAAAGCCCATTTGATATTGACCAGTAACTCTAGCTGGCAAACTTCATATTTTTCAGATAAAACTGTTAGTAGGTGGTTCTTGTGCCTGGCAAGCACCGAAGAATGCGTTGTTCCTAGTTCAGCGGTGAAGTCGAGGCTGTATGATATGGGCCTAGGAGAGAAGAGGGTTACTTTCAAAACCACTGATGATGCCAATGCTGTAAAACAGAGCATATTCAGGTATTTATTTTTTATTTAAACAAGCAACAGATCAGCAACTTGCTATGGCTAAACTAAAGAATCCCTGATCGGAAGTACCTCTGCAGAAAAAAAGCTGTGATGTGGCCCTTCAAAATAAACAACTTTATCAAGGATACTATAGCACAACCTACAAACTTGGTACTTCCAAGGGCCACCTATACTTACTGGATATGGATATGGATATGGGAGATTTGTCAAATAGGAAAGGGCTTGTTCATTTTTCAGTCGATTTGACCAAAAATAATGGGAATAAATACTGCACTACACTGCCAGTATTGTATACTTTTAGAACCCTTATTGGCATAGTGCTTGCAGTCATGACAAGTTGGCAATACTAGTATCAATCATGTAGTGTTCTTTTCAGTACCTTCCCGCTTCTGAAAGATGCTGGTGGATTTGAAGTGCTGAAAATGAAAACAGGAAGCAGAAGTTTGCTTGAAGTGGTTCATACTGGCTCATTTCCAGCAGAAAAACTCAGATCGTTAGCAAGTAACCCCAATTCGAAGCTCTATCTTCGTCCATTGCAAAGAGATCTTGTTCCGGATGATTGCCAGAATGAGACAAATGAAGAAATTGAGAAATGCACTGACTGCAACGAATACATCTCAGTATTCAATATGAGGGATCATAAAGAGACATGCTCCGTAGGTATATGCATTGTGAAATGCTGCTATTTTGGTCCTGATAACCTTTCCAATATATAAGCGCAAAGGTCCATTAGGATCATGACGCGCCCATGATGATGATGATAAATTGATTGACACCTAGCAGCCAAATGAGGCAAGAGTTCAACCTGTACTTTTCTTAGTTCGTCATCAAGAAGGGATGGAAAGAGCATTTAGTGTAACAAACCACCAGCATTATAGGGAAATTTAAGAATGTGACTATCAGCTACTGTGTGAGGTTCTAAATAAATATCTCTTTTTTTATTTTCATGTTTTGGCTTGACTAGGCAAAGGATCCTGCAGTGCATGCACTATGCTATCTGTTGTGTTGTTTGTATTTCAGGGGGTGGATGAGGTACTACTTGAAACTCCATTTACATGTCCTCAGGATGATGACATGGAGCAACTTGTACAGCAGCCATTGGCTCCACTTACTGCACCAGAGAGAGGACCTACTGTACAGCACCCATTGGCTCCACTTACTGCACCAGAGAGAGGACCTACTGTACAGCACCCATTGGCTCCACTTACTGCACCAGAGAGAGGACCTACTGTACCAGAGATAATTGCCAAGGTGTAAGTACACATGGACGTGTGTCAACAGTCCTCTCATTTTGTGGTATTTCAATAACGTCTACTGGAAAAAGTGAGGATGCTTCTTAGGCCTCAAGCTGCAGATGTATACAGAGTGCAATCATATATGGTCGGCTACTCTCTGTTATGAGTGGGGTCTTAAAGGGAGACCCCACTCATTGTAAGCTTTTGAATTTTTATCAATCCATAGAGACTAATGCCATGAATTGTTATGTCACTAGTGTCAATAGGCCGATGACCTTTGTAGTGAATGAGCTAATACTGTGACTGCCTAGGCCTATTGGTTGTACCTTCATAAATATGCATTGAGCACACATGACATCATGTGTGCTGTGCTATGGTCCCCTTGGGATTCAATTAAAATACTTAAAATGATGAGTGCTGATTTTAAAAAAATCTGACATGTTGCAGATATCAATGAATTTCAATGTACATTGTATTTTAAAATGATATTTCAAAAATTCAAAATTTTACACAATGAGTGGAGTATCCCTTTAAGTATCTTTGATTTAATATCTTTCAAAGTCAAACTGACAAATACTTGCTTGTTTCAAAGCAACCTGTAGAAATAGATTATGTACAATTGTATATTTTTTCAGTGAAGACCAAGATGATCCACAGGAAATCCTTAAAACCTTTTGTCAGCATTACCTGTTGGGCAGGCGTCTTGATATTAATAACCCCTCCGAGCTCATTGAGGGCGATGTGGTGGACATATTTGTCAGCAGAGGTGTCGAGCTTGCCCTGTCTAGT
This sequence comes from Notospermus geniculatus, assembly GCA_002633025.1. NCBI lineage: Eukaryota > Metazoa > Nemertea > Pilidiophora > Heteronemertea > Lineidae > Notospermus > Notospermus geniculatus. The sequence continues at coordinate 58,051 of NMRB01002223.1, forward strand.
TTTAACGAGCTGATGCAGCCTGGACTTGACCGACGATTGCCCCTGAGGGTAAATTTTATAGCCGAAGAGGCAGATGACCTCGGTGGACCGAGGCAAGAATTCTTGACTCTTATCCACAGATACATAATGGAGACATATTTCAANCGCTTTCACTTTCATCAGTAACATACTAAATATTGTTGCAGCACTTTGCCTGACGCAGAATGGCCCACCACCCAAATTTTTTAGTACCCAAGAAGTGAACTGCCTGCTTAACGAAACACCAACTGCGGAAGTTGAGCAGTTCAGTGCAGGGCTGGGACTGTATGGTATTAAGCAAGTAAGTTCAACAACTCTGTTGTAAAGGTAAAAACTTCTTGAAGATAGTTCCTTATCACAGGAGATTGCATCAAACCTGGTATCTTTAAAGCCGCACTGTATTGAATTCAGAAAGTGCTTACGTCCTCCGACGTTAGTGTAAAGTGTACTATGCTCTATGTGGATGCATTAGAGCTCAGCCTGCTATTTTTTCGATGCCGTGCTAAAAACTAAGCATTGATTTTTTGAAGTACTTCTGGAGACCTTCAGGAGGCTATGAGACTCGTACCTGCAGTCTCTTGTTGAAAATTTGAAAATACCGTAAAATTCAATACTGTGATGCTTTAAGATATCAGGTTCTCATGTTTCCCAGCACCACTGATGTAGGACAAATTGATATGTTGTTTTGTTTTCAGTTACTCACTGCCAAGCCCATTTTGTTGAAGTTCTTCAACGCTGATATGGACAAACCTACAGAACTGACTACTCCAGCTTTGCTGCGGCTTCTCACACCAACGTATGCCGAACAAGGCAGCAGTAGGAGGGAAAGACAGAAGAGTTCGTACAATACATTCGTGGCTTACCTCAGAGAAGTTGCAGGTAAGCATTCTATGCATGTATTGATTTTATTAGACCAAAGTTTACCCTGATTGTCCAGCTATTGAAGATGCATTACAAAGTGTTGCAAATGCATTTCATAATCCTCTGAATAAAAAAGTCACCTTTGCAGTCCCATTCAATGAGTCTCCATTGCATCCTCATGCTAATTTTTGCACTGACTGCCATTCATAAATGAATACCTTTTTCTTGGTCTCTTCAGGGGGACGGAGGCAAAATTTTGCAGCAACAGATGGTCAACCACCACCGCTCACCTTGGGTGACATACTTCGATTTGTAACTGGTTGTAACCAGATTCCCATGTTTGGTTTCTGTCCTTCACCATCGATTGTATTTGTGGAGAGTGAGTCCTTTCTGGCAACCTCTTCAACATGTACGAATATGCTCAAGTTGCCAATCTCGAAAGTGGGCACAGACAGAACCAGGGAGGAAGCGTTCACGCTGTTGGATTTATCCTTTGCGAGTGTTCACTTTCAGAAAGAAACGCCCTGCAGATCTGATGATATCTGAGGCTATTCAATGATTCACAAAGATTTCAGAAGGTCACTTACCATCTTTGCCAATAGTAAGAGTGCCGAGAGCCTTTGTGTCCATGTTGTGTGGAGGGAATAATTGGTATTTTCATCTCTCTCTTTTTGATTTAGTCACCTGACCTGTCATAACAAGAGCTTGTAATTTCTAGTTTTACATTTTTATGCTGGAGATGGCATGTGTGCAATTTCAGTTGTGCTTGGCATAAGTGCAATATTCTGTTTTACTTCCAATGTTCAATTACTCTTTTTGTTGAACGACTGACCTTTGTACAGGAGAATGGGACCCAATGTACAGCTAACTTTTAAATGGTTGGATTTACACCCCACAAATGTATTATCAACAGATAGAAACATGGCGCCTCGTAATCATATGAGCATGTTTTTAGTAATTGGAAATGGTATTTTTATGTATTTTCACCCATTTTGTGTTAATTTACATAAAAAAATGTCATTTCTTATTACAAAACTACTGAAAACAATTAAGAACATGCTTGTCTGCTTCTGAGGCACCATGTTTCTATCTGTTGGTAATACATTTATGGGGTGTAAATCCAACCATTTAAAAGTTAGTTGTACATCGGGTTCCATTTTCCTGTACAAAGCTCAGTCGTTGCATCAGCTGACGTCAGCTAAAGTCAGTTACAAAAGTTCAAACGCGAATGTCTCAAAGCGCTCAAGGGTGTCAAGGTGGCACTCGGCGGATTCTGAATCTCTGTCATTTGGAGATACAAAAAATGCAAAAGAATTGCTGTTATTCAAAATGTCACACTTTTTCGTTCTGCGTCCGGACTAACTAGGAGGGAAGCTCTCTCTGGTGATTGAATAGTTTTGAAGCCCATTATCTTGGTATGCACATATCAATTAAGTGGATCCTTATGATGTTTGGGGCATTTAGTCACAAAATCTACAGGGGTGCCATTGGTCTGACTCGTGATGTCACTTGTGCTCAGTGAATGACCATGGTCGTCACTGTGGAGAATTCTGTAACCACTGTACATGTATTGTCAACAGGGCATAGGGCTTATTCATTGCACTTGTGCAGCAATATTCACAATGAGCACAAGTGACATCACTAATTCATCGAAACAGTGATAAAGATCGATTATTTTTTTATATTAAAAAACTATTTTTAATAAAAATGGCAGAAATTATTTTTCTCAACATACTTGTTTTTTGTTTTTACCCTTTCCCACCCAAACTCGCTAACTGGCGAAATGTACAGGCTGGGCCATATCAAGTCTACATGTTTCTGTTCCTTCATCTGATTGGAAGGGGTGGGTTTATGACTGATGGAAATTCCGCTGAACTCCCCACAATTTTGGTTGCCCTTGGACTCAAATCAACAGTTTAAGTCAACAATCAAGGGAGGGACAATTTTCAGACGTTCTTTCTTCACGTTCTTGGCATTGACGCATGGAAATTACTTAACAAGGCGCACGCTGGGCGTGGCGAATAACCAGGTTTTCGAAGTGGCGGCGTGAATAAAATGAGGTAGAGGCAGATAGAGCCGAATATTTACACACAGGTTGAGATCATCACAAAGAATGTACATATCAAATATCAGCAATTCTCGGTCAAGTCGTTCCCATGTTACGACATTTTGATGCTTTTTGGGTAATGCTGCCTGGCGGCCATATTGGATGTCCGATCAGCCTGAAACTTGGTATTTCAGAAGGTGTCCCTCTAGTACACATATATGCAAGGTACGAAGTTGGTAGCTGAAATAACGATGAAATGTCCCAAGTTCATAACTTTTGCAGAACTTTGACCTCTGTGACCTTGAAAAGTAGGTCAAATGAAAAACCCGGGTATTATGTTATGTATCGTCATTAGATATACCTGTATATATGTATCGTCATTAGATATATGATAAAAATTTGGTGACGATCCGTCCATTTGTTCAGGAGAAATAGCACTTTTTCTGTTTTCACATTTAGCCCCCTATTGGCCAAACCTTGAATCGAATGACGCTGAATATCGAAAGGAAACAACGTCTACTTACAAGCAACATGTCCCAAAAATTTCAAAAGAAAATCTCAAGTCGTTTTTAAGTTATCAGGCGGACAAGAGAAAAGCGACCGCCCGCCACTTTCGGTAATTTAATAACCAGGACTTTCTTCGAAAACAACCTGGTTAAAAAGTTTAGTTATGAAAGTCAGGAAGAAACAAAATTATGAAATGGTTCTTTTAACACCCAGTGCATATGTACCGGGTATGGATTCCAATGCGAGTTCACAGTGCATACTAGTAATAGCATCATTCACTGTCCATCGTTTTCTGATCTTGTCAGTGCGTGAACACGCACCCTCAACCTCTGATAGGTTTCTATGCCATACATATCCTCTGGATCTGTGGGGTCAAACTCCTCATGAAGTGAATGGACATCAAGCTCGGCAATGGGAATGTCTGTGTTGACAACAACCACTTCATCATCATCATCATCAGGCAGGGGTGCATTCAGATCCAGGCCATAACGAGCAGTTTCTTCCTGCAAAATGAATGAGAAACAATAGGTTGAAAAAGAAATGATAGGTTTGCTATGCTAGGCGTGGGTTCGAATGTTGGTCGAAAAAACATTTGGCAATAAAGTTTACAGAACAACAACAATTTATTCAAGACTCTGGCTACGGTAAACCTGGAATTAGTGAAAATGTTTGCTAGTTGGAAATTTTTGCTAAAGCCTGTTGTCTGCGAAAATAAAAAGCTGCAAATAGTTATGGTTCAATTGACTTACTTAACTGAAGGACTACCAACAATTAGCAAAAATATAAAGCATTGAAAGAGGGGCTTTTTATCAATTAGCGAAAATCTGAAGTAGCGAAAGTATTCAGCTCTACAGTATCTGACTTTTTAAAATGTCTCTCACCTCATCCATGTTTTCGAAATATTCTTTCGCAATGTGGTAGTTGTCAGAAGCAATGTTGCACAAACCCCTGATGAACAATTGTCTTGGTGTAGCATTGCCAGCTGTCCTTATTTTGTGATTGTTCCAAAGGCCCTGGTACCTGCACAATGCCAGATTGATCCTTGGTTGAAAGACAAAGTGAAGGCAGAAAATGTCAACATCATCATCAGGGTCAAGAATGCTTTGGTCTTCTAGGTGAACGAACAGTGCGTAGAAAGTGGACAACACAGCTGAATAAACGTCTCTCCACAGCCTCTCGATTCTTGCATTGTGGACACTCCTACCACAGATGAAAGAACCACGGTTTGGGCCCCTTAGTGGATGAGACAGCATCCACAGCGCCACATCTCTATTTTCAACACCTTTATCGGCCCGGACTCTGGATGGCAATCCCCATGTTTGAACAGCTTCTTCAAAGGCCATCATTACACTGGTAGACTTGTTATCTGTGTGGCACTTGAGAAAAACCACAAGCCTGCTGTAGCCGTCAATGCCACCATGGATGACAAACTTCCACCTGAAAAAAAATTTACATCACCCACGTATAATCTCTTAACAATTCACTGAGAAATGTCTTTTAAAAATTGGGTGTCATCGATCAATTTTTGAAGATTTCTGCATTTTTCTTCAACTGAACAATAGACGGTTTAAAGTGTCTGTTAATCCACCTACTGTTCCGGTGTAGAAAATCACCAATTTCTCAAAAATTTACCGTTCACACCCAATTTTTTCATACTTCTCTATGGTTTGGCCATCACCACATTTCTGCCAAGTTTCAAGCATTTCTCACAGTTATTTCTGCAATTTCTGGCAAAACGTAATGCATTTTCCCATTTGTTTTTACCCTCAGCGCCGAAATGGCCGATTTTCGAAAGGGGCCAAAAGTAAACCAAGAAATAATTCGCTCCAGGAAACGAAAATTTACCGAATGAGTTTATGGTTCCCATCTATATGCCACAAAGAAAGCGGTGACCGGACACAATATTTCCTCCGCCTGATATTACGAATGTGTTTGATTGCTCTGCCGTTCGGGTCAACGCGCCACATTGAGGAACGCAATCTGTGCTGCTGTACTCTGATTCCTTGACTACGGAGATCCCCATCAACACTTCGATATCCTGGAAGCAAAAAAAATTACATTGTAAACATATATGTAAACTACACTGTACTACATGTAGGTTTTGTTTTAGAAATTTGTTACTTTCACAACTTGACAAGGGAAATTTGCAGTCGCATGACGCTCAGAAGGTGAGCCTCAATGAACTTAGATGACACCAGAAGAGAATGGAAGAGATCGTTTCAGATTTAACAATAGACAGACAATATTGAAACTGACAAACATTTGGTCTCAACCTGCCAAGCTGAGAGCGTCATGCATGTCATGTGACTACTTTTGCCAGAGTAGGTCACATATGTGAATAGTTAGTACTATATATGTTCTGATGTCACATGTGAAATTTCAAACTTTCATTTTCAAAATGCTGCATGGTACTTTGGTAGGGACTTGGTCACTTTCCTCTGTGATGATGTAATGCCTCTTTAATTTCACATGCTGTTTAGCAAGTCCCTCAAGGTATTTTAGTCACTATACGACAATTCAAATCTCATTCTACAACAGCAACATCTGTGCTAATTTTACCTGCATTGGGGAAGACAGACAGAACTGAATACACCCTGGAGTCAAGAACTTCATCATCAATATCGGTGTATTGTGATCGCACACTTAAACCATACTCCTGCATACGAGATTCCACAGTACGTTTGGATACATTGAGTATACTTGCAACTTCGCCAACTTTAAAACCCTCAGCTGAAACAGTGCAGAAAATTAAGAGAATTCAGTCATGTCAGTCAGACCAAGCAATTTACAGGCCTAGGCCTATGTAGGCTACATCGCCATTCGGGGATGCTAGGCCTAGGCCTATATAATAGCGAAAAATTAAATGTAAAAAAGACACCACAGTGATCCTGATGTAACTGTTTTCAATTATGAATTAGGCACTATAGGGCCTAGGCCTAATGCATTTTCTATTTCACACCAGCAAAACGCAGATTTGCATTTTTTAGGGCCTAGGCCTACCGGTAGACATAGGCCTACGACGTCCACCAAATTTGGTCCAAAGAAATAGCATAGGCATAGGCCCTAGCCTATAGCTTTATATAGGGCCTAGGCCCTAGGCCCTCCCCCTACTCACACAACAAATATTTTATTTGTTCCTCGGGCAGATCAAAGCGTTTCCTTCCAATGTCGGTCCGCCTAGTCCCACCGTTAGGCATAGGCCTATTCTCTTCGGGGAGAGGGGGCTCTCTATCTGGGGTTGGTCTGTCATCCTCCACCAGCAGCGCCTGTAGTTCCCTGTGTACTTCACTCAGAATAGCAGGTATGCTTCCAACTCTGTCATTGCCTGACGCTGTACAAATATCAACACTGTCACGCACTATGCTCTCGAGTCGAAACGCGATAGAATCATTAAATGTACAGTCATCATGTTCAATGCTAAACCTTATTTCGCCTATCAAACGCGATATTCTTTCGCCCAAAAATGAAAACAAACCATTTTCATCCGCCATGTTCGACTTCCCAGCACCGCTTATATCAATGAGGAAAATACGTCATGACGTACCGCACTACTCCCCAGATACCCCGCTCGCAGCGCCACCCAACGTCTGATCATCGCATAAGAAATTTTTCACGTTGACAATTGATTTTTTCATGTCCATTGATGTTTAACAACGAATACATTGACTGCAGCGCCACCCAACGTCTGATCAACGCATATGATATTTTTCACGCTGACACATGATTTTTTCATGGCCATTCATATTATTTTCACAGTTCTAATGTTTGCTTCATACACACACCAAACACGTCTACTTTCGCTTCACACACGCTACACTCACGTCTACTTTTGTTTCACTCGCACGACATGCACGTTTAATTCTGCGGAAATAACCGCCCATAGCATTGTTCTCGTTCACCCTATCTTTTCTACAACGTGGGCAAGCCGTCGTGAAAACTACACGTGCGAGAATAGCGAAAGACTCATTGGTCTATCGTGTGAACAGTGTGTTGTGGATGTGGTGAAGGTGAATTTCATTGCCTCTTCGAATGTTGTTTTGGGGATATGTCGTAACACATTGTGATATGTAGGTCTTTTACCTAATACTAGGCTGGTTTAGAAATCAAACGATAAACGTTAACGTTAACGACAACGTTATTTTTGTACCGAAAATGCAACATAAAATCTGGTGAATATGTTGTATGAAAAATAATGTTGTCGTAACGTTTACGTTGATCGTTTGATTTCTAAACCTCCATACTGTATAGACTCTACCCTCCCGTAAAGAGTTATGGTAATATATTCAGGACAGACTACCTGCTATTATGCTCACCTAAACTGCCCCTGTCAAAGTTGACACTCGCAAGCAAGGCCGATTTCGGCTTTTTCTCCCTTGATCCGAAGAAACATGAGAAACATGGTCCTGCGTAGACATTCATCATTGTTTGCGACATCCTGTATTTCTCAAAGTCACATGAAGTGCACAGTTGTAGTGATTGAATGCAAAATTCCATTTAATAGGCTGCAAACCAGAAATCACCATTGTGCTACTGCCAGTGCCAGTGCCAGATTTTGGACCGATCGATAGGTGGACACTGCCTATTATTCGCCACTCAACAAAATCATACAGACGTCGTATTCGTAAATCTTCAAAAGGTATCGAAACTCAAAATTGCCCCATACGACCTTGAAAAGGTACACAGAAAAAAAGAAACTAACTCAAGTGGAGACTCAGATCTCACTATAGAGACAAAATGGCTCGAAACACCTTTTGACTCAGAATGACTTTGAATCAGAATGAGACTGACAGTCTCGCGGCCCAAAACATTTTCTGTTTGGGCCGAGAGACTGACAGTCTCATTCTGAGATTACTCAACTCAGATTGAGATGTCATTGTCTCGGGCCGAAATATTTTCTGTTTCATTTTGAGTCAAAAGGTGTTTCGAGCCATTTTGCCCCTATAGTGAGATCAGAGTCTCCACTCGAGTTGATTCCTTTTTCTGTATAGGGTACATGTACTCTAAACTCCCACTTACCTGTCCCATTCCTGAACTCGGAAAAAATGACCAAATCCTAAGTTGAATATATTGCACACTGTCATTCTTTTGCAAGGCTCGGGAGTTGGACAAGTAAGTGGACAGGACATTACTGTTTCTGACCATACCACCACCCAATTATCTTCAACTTAGGATTTAGTTATTTATTTCCGAGTTCAAGAATGGGATAGGTAAGTGGGGGTTTAAAGTATCTATGCCCAAAGAAGCTCTGGTTTCGAAAAGAATCTAGGAACATCCAAAGCAATGCAGCCAAACTGATAGAAAGTCTTGTCTGTGGCAGTTGGCTATGGTGATTTTGGGAGGGGAAAAGATGTGTAGCTAAGTTCCCCTATATACCAAAATCCTGAGATTGTCATGGGTTTTTCATGCTCGCGCCCCACCTCACCGCCCTGGGTGACCGAAGGACCGAGTGTCTGATCGATATTCTCAGGATGGTGGGTTCTAATGTTCGTGTGGGTCTGGGAAAGTCTTGACATATTGTTTCCCCCTAAAAGGTGGGAACCCAGTTGGTTTATATACATGTAGTGTACATTTTAATTCATTACCATCTAGCGATTAATAGTTTGAAACGATGGCGAACCAAGAATCAACGAAATCGACTGCGAATGTTTACTATTCTCTGCAACTATTACTAGAACATGACATATGGGAAGCCGAGGTCGCATTCTTTATTGTGGCCTACATTGGCCCTGTAATAATTGCATTTGGCACGCTTTTTAATTTGATGACGATCTTCGTGGCCTCCAGTGGAAACATGGGAATCATCTCCACCCGTATCCTCCTGACCGTTCTCTCTCTGACCGATCTCGCTGTCCTCTACATCGGCTGCCTCGACTACGTTCTTCAAATAGCCTACGGATTCGAAATACGGTTGGTATCCAATTTCCTGTGTAAGCCCCATGTCTTTCTGACGGAGTTCACATTGATGTTCTCGTCGTGGTGCGTCCTTTTGCTCACATCGGAGAGATTGATATGCGTACTGTTTCCTTTAAAGGCCCGATTTATCTGCTCGAAGAGGTGTATATATTCTGTGCTTGCAATCGTGTTCTCTTCAGTCGTTTTGTTGAATAGTCACTGTCTTGTGTACTTTGAAATTGATCTGGATTATGGATTTTGTGCTGCTGGATTAGCTAATTCACCGTATGAGGTATTTTATTTCAAGGAATGGGCCATAGTACGTACAGCAATGTACGCCGGTATACCCTTCTCCGGGATCACGATATGTAATGTCGTCATTGTCTCGGCGCTGCTTTTCAACATGAGAAAAAGACGGGCCATGTTGGAGGAGCAGGCCAAGAAAGATTCCAGTCTCGGAAGTGTGACAACAATGTTGGTCGTCGTAAGCATCGCCTTTGTCCTTCTTGCACTGCCGAACCAAATTTATTATGCCATTGAACTCATCTATTTCCCAGAAA
>NMRB01002224.1:42077-58478 GCA_002633025.1 Notospermus geniculatus
CAAATTTGAGCACTCTGCGTCAAGCCGTTCCCGAGTAATAGCACTTACTTGATTTTCAGGTTACGCCACCTGGCGGCCATATTGGATGTCCAATCGGGCCGAAACTTGGTATTTTCTAAGGTACCCCTCCAATGCATGTTTATGCAAGATATGAAGTCACTCGGTGAAATAATGGCAAACTGTGGCAGGTTCGTCACTTTTGTCGAACTTTGACCTCTGTGACCTTGAAAAGTAGGTCAAATCAAAAACCCGTTATATATGTTATGTATCCTTATTTGCTACACCTATGATAAAAATTTGGAGATGATCTAGTCATTAGTTCAGGAGTTATTGCACTTTTTGTGTTTTCGGTTTCCGCCACCTGGTGGCCAAACTGAAAGTCGAATGGGACCGAAACTTGGTGTCGTGGGTCATCTGACCTAGGGGTATATATGTACCAAGTTTCAGATCAATAGCTCCAGCGGTTACGAAACGTGCCCTGCTAACGGACGACGACGGACGACGGACGACGACGACGACGACGGCTGACGACGGACGACGGACGCTGCACCATTGTAATAGCTCACCCCAGTGAGCTAAAAAGGACATTCTCAGAGAGCTGAGGAACCAAAGATCGTTCAAACACTTACCACTTTGTGTAGTGCGAGAACGTTGGTGTAATGAAACTTCTGCGTAAATGAAGGTCACTGACACAACTCCGACGATCCCGAAGAGGGTCAAAATTCCGCCCTTGTTCCCTCGCCTGACAACGGAAACGCGGTTGTTGTCATGTTGGTCTCTCTCGATGACAAAATCTCTGTACTATCCAAAATATTATACTTGTGCATCTATATAGACAGTCGTGATCACACCAGGCCTATGCTATATGTCTTGGTCAAACAACAGATAAAAGGATTAGGGAAGCCTTTCAGAATACGTATGTCACCCCAGGGCCAAATGACAACATGATTTCACTATTGTTATTCATTATCATTTTGTAAGTCGATCATGAATGCCTTGAATTGATAGGAGAATTATTCTGATATATATCATTATTTATGGGTTAAGCTGCATTTAGCTGACACGCGGAATGCGGTATAGGGCCGCGGAATCCCCGGCGGAAGCGATTTGTTGTATGCGAAATGCATTGAACTTTCCGCTTACCGCGTTCCGCAATCCGCATACCGCGTGCAGCTAAATCCAGCTTTAAAGGCCCGTCCGTTTGAAGGCATGGTGTTTGTCCAATAACTGTGTATTCGCGATTGCGCGGTTGGTGGCGTTGGAGACCATCCAGTTCCATAGGCGCTGACAGGATTTTTAAAGGGGAGGGGTTCGTTTTGGCGAAACATGGGCATTTCACGGTCAAATTCAAAGAGATTTTTCGGGAGAAGGGCATTTCCCGGTCAATTTCGAAAATCCCCCCATGACGCCTATAAAAAATTCGAGGTCCTGCGGTCCAAGAGTGGGACACGTCTCGCTGGTATTCGTTTTCCCATCAAGAATCCGTGGACTCGTGTCCCGATTCCTTTTCTCCGGGCAGATGAAAGGGTTGAAGGAACAACTCTTGAAAAGTGTCCGAAGACCAAGAGTGTTCGAAGACCAAGACTATTAGGCCTAATATGACTGCGTGACGCCACTCAGTGATTTATCAACAGGGAGAAACGAACCGTAAAAACTGCCACCAGCCGAAAATTGAACTAAAAATATAGTCAGGGAGCCCAGAGAGGTTTAATCAGCATCTCAAGTACAAAAACTTTTTGGGGTTTGTGGGTTAGGTTCCACCCCTCTGACCACAAGAACCCAATTCTTAAGTTCCGCAAATGGTGCGTTTCGAAGATACAGACCGTTTGATTTTGGGGTACTGACTTTTTCATTGGACCAAAATCAGAGCATTGTACAGGGACTTGGAAAGCGATGTACAGCTAACTTTTAAACGGTTGGCTTAAGACCCTATAAATGTATTACCAACAGATAGAAACATGGGCCCACTGAATCAGATTAGCATGTTCTTATTTGTTTTTATTTGCTATCTGATGAGAAATTCAACAAAAGTATGTATTCAATTACAAATTGGCCGAAATTCGGAAAAAGATGTAAATGCGTCATTTCCAGGATGATAAACTACATAAGAATATGTTTTTCTGTCTCAGTGGGCCCATGTTTCTATCTGTTGGTAATACATTTATAGGGTCTTAAGCCAACCGTTTAAAAGTTAGCTGTACATCGCTTTCCAAGCCCCTGTACAATGCTCTGATTTTGGTCCAATGATAAAGCCAGTACCCAAAATTCAAATGGCTGTATCTTCTAAACGCACCATTTCCGGAACTTAAGAATTGGGTTTTTGTGGTCAGAGGGGTGGAACCTAACCCACAAACCCCAAAAAGTTTTTGTACTTGAGATGCTGATTAAACCTCTCTGGGCTCCCTGACTAATAAGTTAGTTTTGAATGTGTGACTGTGTCACGGGGGGTCAACTCTTCATGATCTACGTGCGGTTGGATAGCTTCAGTTTATTTTTCTCGCAGGGACTTGAGGCATGGATCGCAGGGGTGGTGGGTATATGAGGTACACTGGCCTGTGACGAGGTAACTATGGATGAGGCAGGGCCGCTCCCCCTATTTTTGGCAGAGCAATGATTTTTTAGCAATAAGAATTTAATCACATAAAAATTCGACTGAGTATTTTGCTCTCATGCCAGGAAATGCATCTAAAAGCACTTAAATTGTCAAATTTGGTAACTTATGAATACCAGCCAATCTGGAGGTACGGTGCGAGACAGAACGAGACATGCCTGCTACCACGGACCACTCCGAGTCCACAATGAAATTTCCATGAGGACTGAAGCATAGTGATGACGAGAGACGGGATGCGAACTCAACTGAAGACATCCCAGCTGTCTTCAGTTGACGGTCGGAAATTCTGTCAACTGCAAACAACACAAACAAACATCATGCTAATATCATCAACATTTTATTGGTTCAGACAATCAAATATTTAGTATGAAAACTCAGTGTTTAAAACGTCTTGTCATAAATACAAAATGTAAATAATTTTTTTCAATACATTTAGTACTCAACTCAACCCATCAGTCAGAGAAAACAGTGTGCAGACACTGAATGACAGGTCACGTGAAGCAAATTCTGGTACTACTGGCAGCCAATAGGCCGGGCCAATAGGACATAAGATTTGTTTCACATGACCTGTCATTCATTTGGTCTGCCCCCTCTGACTAAAGCCTAGGTCACAAATGCACCGGGCCCCGTACGATTTTTCCCACCCAGCGGCTTGCAGTGGATTTTAGAGACTGAAACAGGGGTCTAAGATGAATTATGCCGAAATCGCCTTAATGGACAAGTGGAAATTAGATTGGATCAAACTGGGCACCGTAGAAATTGGCCAAAATGTCTGTTTTTACTCACCGTACGGGCCCCGGAGTGGATATGTGACTGGGGCTTAAGCCTTTGCATCACAATAGTGACCTGCACTGATGCCTTGTATAGTACATGTAGATCTCAATGTTTGCAGTCCATACACGAATTACATTAGCAAATTATATTCATTAGATACATCTGGAAAGAACAACCAATACCTCAAGGACACCTCCGAGATAACGACCATCTCTTCATGCAGTCTTCATGTCCTAGTCTTCGTCTTCATGTCATGTCATAGTCACGTTCGAAAGGACACCTGCGTCAGTCCAAACATGACTCCGGTCAGCAGCCTAACCCAGGGAATATTACAGTGGAGAGAGGACAGATAACCAGAATAAAGCAGGAAAAAAAAACGACACACAAGGTGACACAATCTGAATTAGTCAAAGTCGTCTCCGTTATTTGTAAATTTTCGACCCCACGCCGGGGGTCCTCTTCAGGCATGTTCAAGTCAAAATACCAAAAGTGAATGAGCTGGATCCTAAGTGTGGATAGTCATAATGAGGAAGCCCCGAAAAATTAGGGGCTAATTCTCCTAATAATTCCTAATTCCTAAAGTTCCTAATAATTCCTAACTTTTTCCTAACAATTCCTAACGTTTTCCTAATAATTCCTAACGTTTCAGGGCTTCCTCATTCATCATCATCATGGATAAGCGGACTATAACCATTTTTGATTTTTGCCGCATCTCGACTATAATTTTCACGGTGCGCGCGGGTACTGGAAGATTTTAGTTCTATTATAAAAGTAGCTGGTGCGACTCATTATGACTCATTATGACTATCCAAACTTAGGATCCAGCTCATTCACTTCTGGGATTTCGACTTGAAATGCCTTAAGAAGACCCCGGCGGGGGTCGAAAATCTGCAAATATTTGGTGACTACTTTGAATTATTCATATTGAGAAAGAGAGGGACAGATGTTTGCTGAGTTGGGAGGGTTTGGGATGTGGAACGGAGTTTAGGTTACCCGTAGTATTTAAAGTCTTGGATGGTGTCAGGGCTACCAACCAGCGACTCTCCCGCTGTTCAACCGTCGAACCCTATTTCCGTGGGCCTCCTAGCCGGGAGACACAACTTTGGCTCTTTCCCACGTCTCAGTATTTTGTCAAGTCTTCAGTCACTCGGCCATCATCTATATTACTAGCATGTTACCCGTCCTACGGTTGTGTTGTCGGGAGGGTGTTTTTATTGGAGCACATGTATTTTGCAGAATTTTGTGGGATGAATACAGCAAATAAGGTTATGCAGTAATCTCATTGCCACTTTGCCACTTGGCATGCCAGCTGCATTTGTATACTTCTGCCAGTCTGAAGGAGTTCATCGTAGGTTGCCCACTGCACTGTTTCTCTGATAAGAGGAGTCTGGATCTAGGCCATTCCACTGCCTTTGTAACAGGAACGGGGTCACACAGTCAGCAAGTCGAGACAATTGGGGGAATCCCTCCACAGTGTAAAAATAGAATTCCAGGTCACCAAAGGATTNGATCAGAAAATAGGAACTTCAACACATAAAACTGCTGCCATCTGCTTCCCATAGGCCTAGATTATTGTCCGAGGAGTTGGCCCCCACTAAACATTTTCCTCCCACACAGAGATGGCCAGCAAAATGCCATCCTCTGGCCACATGCATCCTGTGAATGTGCTCGCCACGGGTACCATGCTAGTAACAAATAAACAATGAAAAAGTCAAACATTGACGTCAGAGACCAAGGTTCCACAGGTGTTAATCCTGTCTAAATGTACTGTACTTCACATAAGAATTTTCTCGTAGAATATTTTTCAGAATTTCAGAATTTACTGCTCAACAAAAAAAAACGTTTTGCAAAGAGCACAGAAACTACTTACAGTACATACACACAGATATGTACATGTACATAAGTACAAAAAAATGCCAAGATGGCGACATGGAATGGTCGACGGGTACAAAGTTACCCAAAGTTGATAAAGGTAGCCTGTCATAGTAAAGACAGCAACTTTGACAGGAATAGTGCAACTTTAAGCTGGATTTTTGATGATGAGGCAAGAAGTTTTAGATATTTGTATGAGTTCGGGTTCGTTTTGAAATAATGACATAAACCACTGCCCACGTGTTTTCTATGTTGCCTTTGTCCATTGACAGCCGAATCGCGGGGAAAAATCTCATGTGGAGGAGCCTTAGGGCTGCATTGAGGAATATTATTTGAAATGCATCCTTCATTTCTGTAAGTTTCACAGTCTTCATTGTCCGCGACATGTGTTGACATTTCACATTTAAGCGCCTCCTGGCGGCTTCTCAAGGTACCACGTTCCTCTGGATGCTGTGAAAGAATCGCCGAACACTTCGACACAGAACAACGCCACACTTTCTCCCAGCCTTGTGGACGTCTGCTGAAACGAGATAGAGAGCATCAGAACCACGTCTTCCTCGGTACTAACACCCGCAGCGCCGCCCTGTCGGGATAAAGAGTATGCGCGTTCCTCATTGGTTCTCGACGCCAGTTCGTTGTGATCCGTTTTAAAAGGCGTTAGAAGCTTTATGCACTAACCTGAGGTTTGATGTTCTTCGTTAGCATGTCTTGTCAACGGTTCTTCGGGTATACCGTCATCGATATTCATCTCCGATTGGATGCTTTAAAAGGTTCTCCACAGCAGCAGGTTGTCGTGCTCTTCACTCCTCAACTTCGGAAGATGCAACGGTAGGCCTATCATCTGTAACAAACACAGAGGGATTATAACTCGCCTGTTCACCGTCAAATGCAGCCTGTCACTCTGGTGAGACATCTACCCTCAGCAGCAAAAAGGGACTAAGGCGAACGTTACTGTACGCCGGGCACTAAAGTACTACATCTAACGACAGGTGGCAGCAGACGTTTTTCCTAAGAAATATTTCCACCGACTTTTTCAGTTCCAGAATCAACTACGAGACGGCGCATGCCATGAATGCGAAATGAAGCGTTCTAAAAGTAGATCGTAGTCGCTATTACCTTAACAGTCCCTTTAAAGCTCCTCGTCCAGCCTGCTCGTCATTTTGGCCAACACGTTTCTCAGTGGATGTTGTGGAGAGTTCATCAACACGACCGTCACGACGCCTGTCGGATTTTTACACGACCCAGAAACTGCTCCCTCAGGACACCTGTAACAACAACTACATGTACATGTAGCAGGAAGATTAAAACCGCGCAGACGCAGCGCGCTAAGCTTCTCAGTGCGAAGTACGAGGAGGGTCGCTTTCAAAAAGACAGCGTTTGAAATCTGCGGCCCAGGGTCCATATTCATAAACATACTTAAATCAAAGTGAAACGCTTTTCTAGAGTTTCAGATTGTAAAGTTCCACTTGAAAAAAACCCCGGTTGGGGTCGAAAATTCGTGAATTCTGGAGATTGACTTCTTGCTTATTATCTTAAATCAAAGTGTGATACTTTATCTTTTGTGTTTAACAAAGGATAGTGTCACACTTAGACTTAAGTAGTTTTATGAATATGGGCCCAGTTCTAGTGGACATGTTTGCCTGCAGTGTCTGTCACACTGGTCATATCAAGTCCCCTCCGTGTTTCCAGGGAATAGGTTAGTTTCCATTTGCAGTCGACGCCTGTCCATGCCTGTGGGTTCTGGAAAATAAACAATGTCGCAGCTCAGACGGCAGGGGACACTGATGAGGGAACCTTCTTTACAAACATTGCGGCGTATCCATTAAGTTAATGAGGCTTTGTGAATAGCTGTGTAAAACCTAGCGTCCACTAGGGCGCGGACAAGACACGGAACACAAATTTAGCAATTCCGCATTCATTCCGCAACCTCTCCGCATATTCTTGAAAGATTCCGTTCACTGTCTTTATCATTCCTAAGCAGTTCCCGGCATTTCCGCACGTTCGGGAGAGGGCGAAATTTACGCATCCAAATTTTGATCGAGACCAAAATTTCGACGCGGAAATGAACTTCCCGACACCTTCGGCAACTTGTCTGCATTGTCGTGCGGACATCATCAGGACATCCCGCCTTTCTGTAACACTTCCGCAAACGCTCCTGAAAGCTTCCGCGGTGCGGGCAGCTTCGCGAAGGCAAGCAGAAGCCACGCGGACTGTTTCAGGAAAACGCGGAGCCGATGCAGATCAAAATAAGCGAGTGCGCGAAGCCGTCAAGACATTTGCGGACAAGACACGGAAAGGTCGACAGGTTGCGGTGTGGAGTTTATAGCCGGTGTAACGTTTTTCAGTGTGGCCGTTTTTCCTAACTCCATGACGGCTAGCAGACATATGAGAAAAATCCAAAGTCGGAGCAGAATTTATAACCTTGAATTATTTCCTCATATTGTCCGCATACATGTATCTGCCCGATTGTCCTAGTCCATGATTTTACTTCTCCTGGTGTGATCCTAGATGTGTCCGCGCTGTCCTGCTACGATCAGCAGCATTTCGTGCCCTTCACGATTGCTTCCTGGGACACTCCCAGGTATGACTGCAGATATTCGTAGTAATGTCCCAGGAAACGATGATTCGCACACTTTTTTTCGCGACTGACGCGGAAAGGATGCCGAAATGGCATAATTTGCTTCCGCAACCCTTCCTAATCTTGTCGGCGCTCTAGTGGACGCCACCCATAACTGAGCAGTGGGCAGTGGCCAAGAGTGTCGAAGTCAGGAGAGCCGATCAGGGGAGCCTCTGCTCGCCTTGTGACCACCCGAGGTATTGACACCATTTCTTTCCTCTTCGCCGAAAGGTGGCAGTTCTTACCGCAAGATTCCCGGGATGTCATGATATTCCTCTTCAGATGGGAAGTTCAAGATGTCCTTTACAGCAAACACCACTCTTCTCATCTCCAGGTGGACTCTCTCCGAGGTCTCGCAAACAAGCTCCAACCAACCCTGCGGTCGACCATTCCTTTGGAACGAACGAAGGACCCATTGCGCCTCTCGGTGATCTGAAATTAAAATAAGGTGAAAAGTTAAGGACACTGCGAATTTTAGATTCAGACTGTGGAATCTACAACTCATAACTGATCAATCGCATCATACCATAAACGAGTAGCACGAGTAGCACGGTGTTCTATCGTCGGCCATTTTCCAAAGAAGGAGGGGAAATGCTCATTTTCGATCCCGTCGTGGATTTAACACGGTAAGTTGCGCACAAACTGTAAATGTCGTCTGTGTTACAGGTTACAAGTTTAGGATGGTTGGCGGTGACAGAGTCATGCTAGGTTTAGGATTGGCGTAGGGGTCAGTGACAAGGGTTGAGAGTTAGGGTTGGGGTTAGCATTAGGGGCTAGGGCTAGGGCTAGAATTAGCGTGTAGGATCAGGACTGGACGACATTCACCCATTCAGCGCAAGTTACTCGGTCAGCATCGAACGATAGCAATTCGGAAACTTTTACAACTGTCTTGGTGCTGATTTCGATTCTTTTTTTGGTTTCAGACACAGGAGGTCTTGGTCAACAACATGGCGTCCGGAGGGTGCGAACGTCCGCTCCGAGGAGCGAAATTCCATTGATGTTGCTTGGATCGTGGAATCTTCCTCGGGACATTCCGTGTGGAATCGGTAAACCTCGGAATCGGGACGACCTCGCCTGTTGGAAAGTCATCGACGATGATGCCTTGATGTGGGACCACGAGTGCTGCTTGCGGGAAAGCCTTGTTCGCGGGAACTTCCGTCTTTAGACCGGAAAATTCACGGCTAAGGTGCGTATAACTTTGAGCTTGGAGGTAACACATGTATAAGATTCGCACGATGTCCTTCTGAAGCAGGAAACTCCACCGAAAGGTTCCTGACGATGGGTTATTTCAAAGTTGGTGTTAACACGGTGTTTACAATGCTTTAATGCATTGTAAACACCGTCAGTGTTAACACCAACTTTGAAATCACCCATTATTGTCCATCCGAAGCGTGAAGCTCCACCGTAAGGTTCCTCCAGCCACAACCATGTCGAAGTTCAACCGTAAAGTTCCACCAGACACCACGATTGTCTCTGTGAAGCGTTTAGCTCCAACCGTTAAGTTCCTCCAGGCATATAATGTCCCTCTGAAGTGAGAAGCTCCACCGTAAGGTTCCTCCAGACGTTGTCCCTCGAGTGTGCAGCTCTGCCGTATAGGCCTAACGTTCCTCGCACCGTCATGTTCGTTTCAGGATCTGAAAGTATGAATTACAGATGTATTAAGGCGAGTTCACACATTATATTAGGTCTACATCTTTAGTAAGAGCAGGATGTTCCTTTTCAAAGCCAAGCGTCTTCAGGATGTCGGCACCAAAATGTTTCTCTTCATCACCGGCCAATCCGCCAGAAGGTTCCCAATGTACCACGACCTTCCGCCAGAAAAAGGTGAACTCCTCTTCGCACTGTTTTCAGCTTCTGGGTTCGTATTCAAAAACATATTTAAGTCAAAGTGTGATAGTTATCTTTTGTGTTGAACAAATGATAAGTGTCACACCTAGACTTAAGAAGTTTTGTGAATATGGGCCCTGGCGCCGTCTGTAGGTCGAAACTGGAATCTGTGGCAGGTCATTCCCTGGAGTGATAAATGGTAAGTGTTAATAATCCATCAAAGTTTCAGGATTCTAATCTTGAGTATAAACGATGCCCTGCTGATCAGGGCCTCCTCTGGCAGCACGATGTCCCTCTGGAGGAGGACCTCTGGCGTGAGGTTCCATTAGGCAACATGATGTCCGGGCCCTGAAGTGTGGAGCGCCACCGTTGGTTCCACCAGGCAGCAAGTAGCGTGTTCGTTTACTTGCCTGGGCCTCCCCGGAGTAAATTTCTGAGCGACCGTCGCGCATGCTCAATAAAGCCACATTCACGAACGCACAGACCCCAGATCATGACGTCACACGAAAAAGAACGCCGATGGGTCTCACCCAGGTGAGGCCCAGGCAAGTAAACGAACACGCTAAAGATGTCCCTCGATGCAGTTCATCACTCTCTGCCACATGGTACCTCCAACATGATGTCCCTCTGTCAAAGCGAGAAGCTCCCTGAAATGATAAGGGGCAAATTATTAGAATTCATCGAAGTGCCACAAATTTTAAAAGAGTTACAGTACACTACTAGGCGGCGTCTATTGTTGGGGAACACTGAGCTACAGAAACACTCACAGATGTCACACTGGTGCTCGGCTTGAAAACGGCCGCTAAATGACGTCACATCGTATTGAACGTCTCTTCGCATCGTCAAAGCGAGATCTGGGCCCATATTCATAAAACTACTTAAGTCAAAGTGTGATACTTATCTTTTGTGTTGAACAAAGGATAAGTGTCACACTTTAGACTTAAGTAGTTTTATAAATATAGGCCCTGGACCCATATTCATAAAACGAATTAAGTCTAAGTGTGACACTTATCCTTTGTTCAACACAAAAGATAAGCATCATACTTTGACTTAAGTATGTTTATGAATATGGGGCCTGTCGTCTTCTGGAAGGCATAACTGGAATCACTGGCAGGTCTTTTCCTGGAATGATAAATGGTAAAGGTTTAGAATCCGTCAAAGTTTGACTGATACAAGGATAGCTACAGTACAGTGCTAATCCTACAGGAGGCGCGTCGTGATTCCAACATGCGCAAGTTCTTGGGTGCTCGGTTCATCGGTAAAATCGTCCACAACATGACGTCACATCGAAATGGAAAAGGTGGACATCCCCGCACCGTCGAAGCGACATCTGGCATCGTCTGGAAGGCATAACTGGAATCACTGGCAGGTCTTTTCCTGGAATGATAAATGGTAAAGGTTTAGAATCCGTCAAAGCCCGACTGATACAAGGGTAGGGCCTACATATAATACAGTGCTAGGCCTACAGGGGGCGCGTCGCGATTCCAACATGCGCAAATGTCCCGGTGGTCCGTTCGAAAATGGCCTCATGACGTCACATCGAAATGGAAAAGGTGGACATCTCTCGCACCGTCGAAGCGACATCTGGCGTCTTCTGGAAGGCATAACTGGTTCCTGGAAAGATAAATGGTAAAGGTTTAGAATCCGTCAAAGCTCGACTGATACAAGGGTAGGGCCTACACATAATACAGTGCTAGGCCTACAGGGGACGCGTCGCGATTGCGCAGGCGCAGATCCTCCTTGGAAAAATCGAAAATTCCCATCCGATCGAAAAATCTATATCGAAAAATTCCCCATCCGATCGAAATATCTATATCGAAAAATTCCCCCTCAACTCATCACATGGCATCTTTCATGTTGGTTCACCATTGTACTGCAAGCAGAAACTGATAGAAGGGCCGCTGCCAGAGCGCGGCGTTAGTTACTGAATGTTTGGTCTTCAGAAGGAATTCCGACCGCTATGATGGCACCTCCCCAAGTCCACCAATAGCACATCTGAAATTTCTCCAGCGAAGACCTATCTCTATATTCCCCTCCACCCAAAAAACGTTATGTGCAGCAGATTGGCCTATTATGATTTGAACCCATTCAGAAAGCGCTGTTTTGTCTTTTTGAACCGATTCAAAAACAAACTGCATGGTGTAACCCAATGGATTGCCTTCTTGTTCAAAATAGCAATATTTCGTTTTGTTTCGTAATGTTCATCAAGGAACAGTCTCTTTAAGGGGAGCGCCGCCTATCGGCGGTTACAGAAGTAACTCAAAGATGGCGCCTTTTTCAACCATGACCAATTCTCCCTTATTTCAGTAACGACCTCCCAAAAGCAGTAGAAGTGTGCTCATAAAAATAAACTCCCCTTAAAGAGTGATAAAAGAAAAAAGGATCACGACACATGCAGTTGAAATGTGCAAAATCACCCTTTCCCTTATGACTAATATGCTACAAGACTTCTTGTGAGCATGTTCCTGAAATGAATTTGTGATTAGGTACATACTATACAGTAAGAAATGAGTTTTCCCACACCCCCGCAGCCGTCCTTACGTGCAGGACATTCATACAGATAGGGGGCACGCACGCACTCGACTCGAGTGCGTGCCGACCAAAATGTGCATTATTTGTTAAAAGGACGGCTAGACCCTCTGAAATGGAGAGTACTGATTAGTTACATGGGGGAGGGCCCAATATGTGTATACATGAGAACCTGGGGTACGAAGTCCGCGTTCGTTTAAGCAGTTAAGACGAGAGTGGACATGTATACACCCGAGATCACCTTTGGCTGAACAGTGGGTGGAGCACTGACTTTGCTGGAGGCAGCTTCGCGGTCCCGGTCGACCGCAGCTGCGCTGAAAATTGAAGACATTCATACGAAACGTAAGCCGAACCTGCTTCTAAATGTGTCTAATTTAGATGCAGATTCGCTTGCAATGAAATTTCTAAGTGCCATCTGCCTGGCTCAAAACTGCTTTCCATTTTACGCGCCATCCGCTTGGCTAACTAAAAGTCACGTGGGTCGATTACACACCCACAAGGCCAACAAAAGCTGAAATAAACGGCATAGGGCCGTATTCACGGGTCGCACTTTAGCCCAAAGTACAGCTTAAGTTAGACTTTCTCTATGCTTGAAGCATTGAGAAAAGTCAGACTTTAATGAAAGTGCGACCCGTGAATATGGCCCATAGACTGAATGAAACAATGGCAACAGGTATGTGAAACTTGGGGAGGTTTTTGATTCTTTTGTGTTCTAGTTTTTCATTGGCTGTTCCATGTTCTGTGTCCTAGTTTTCCATTGGCTGTTCCATTCATCGGCACAGGTGTTAAAATGACAAAAAAGGCGGGGGATCGTGTAAAATTCTGGGCCCGGTTACACCAAACTTAATTTCTTATCGTAAGATATGGAAATTGGGACAACCCCTAAGACATGTCGTAACTGCATAGGCAGGAACGTTAGGACGATGTCCTAAGACATCGATGGTGCAACCCATTTTTGTTCTTAACTTTAAGACAGCACCTACGACCTTTGGTGTAACCGGGCCCTGATTAACCAACCTAAAAAAATTACCCAGGAACACCACTGCTCACCCCATGTTAGACCAGTGCAAAAGTGGAGTTCCAACTCAGCTCTACTGTGCAATGGCCCACAATATGTTTTCCTGTACCTTGTTTCCAAGTCTTCGGTGAGGACTTTTCCGATGTTCAGATGATGACGTCATTCCATATGAAATTACACATAATCCAAAATAGAATTAATCCATAAGTCTTCACCTCACCTCACCTCGCCACAGTCCGATGGAGGATTCCAACGAAAAGTTCCGCACAGACGAAAAGTTCCTCACAAGCGAAACGTTCCGCACAAGCGAAACGTTCCGCACAAGCGAAACGTTCCGCACAAGCGAAACGTTCCGCACAAGCGAAACGTTCCGCACAAGCGAAACGTTCCGCACAAGCGAAACGTTCCGCACAAGCGAAACGTTCCGCACAAGCGAAACGTTCCGCACAAGCGAAACGTTCCGCACAAGCGAAACGTTCCGCACAAGCGAAACGTTCCGCACAAGCGAAACGTTCCGCACAAGCGAAACGTTCCGCACAAGCGAAACGTTCCGCACAAGCGAAACGTTCCGCACAAGCGAAACGTTCCGCACAAGCGAAACGTTCCGCACAAGCGAAAAGTTCCGCACAAGCGAAAAGTTCCGCACAAGCGAAAAGTTCCGCACAAACGAAAAGTTCCGCACAAACGAAAAGTTCCGCACAATCGAATGTCATCCACGTGTTCACCTCGTATAAACAGCCATTGATTCCTATGGCATGTGCAATCCACGTCCTCGCATCGCAGACGGCACACTGCATTCGCAAACGGCTCCGAATGCAGTCACACCTTTCGCCCCTACTTCGCTCCCTTGAAGTTTGAACTCGCTGGCTGAAAAACAGAAGACAACGTCACACCCTCTGTAAAGCTGTCAGTATAGGCCCCTTTCGAAAGTCGGCCATTTCGGCGCCGAGGGTAAAAACAAATGGGAAAATGCATTACATATTGCCAGAAATTGCATAAATAACTGCCAGAAACGCGTGAAATTTGGCAGACATGTTATGAGGGCCAATCCATTGAGAAATGTGTGGAAAAAATTGGGCGTCATCGATCAATTTTTGAAGATTTCTGCATTTTTCTTCAACTGAACAATAGGTTTAAAGTGTCTATTAATCCACCTATTGTTCAGGTGTAGAAAATAACCAATTTCTCGAAAAATTTACCGATGACACCCATTTTTTTTTCTCACACTAATCAGTGGTTTGGCCATCACCACATTTCTGCGAAATTTCAAGCATTTCTGACATTTCTGCAAATTCTGGCAAAACTTAATGCATTTCTGACATTTCTGCAATTTCAGGCAAAACTTAATGCATATTTTCCAATTTGTTTTTACCCTCAGCGCCGAAATGGCCGACTTTCGAAAGGGGCCTATTAATTTGAGAAATGGGCTCCAAAAACATGTACTGCAGAATGAAGCTTTGGATTTAGACAATATAGTGTACACATGCGCTTCGCCACGGGAAAGTTTGCGCTCAGTGGGTTTCCTTCAATACGGCTTCCACCGTCGGCGCAATGACAGAGACCATATTTTTTTATTAGTACATCGGCAATTCCACGGCCACGGACGTGACATGTTTTCACTTATTCAGTGCTGTCACCGCAAATTTTGAACCACAGAAAGATGAAATACCCTGGATCATGTCAGGCCCTCCTATGCCCCTGGTATAAATTACGTTCGTTGCGATTCAAAATTAGAGCACATGATCCAGGGTATTTCATCTTTCTGTGGTTCCAAAATTTGCGGAGACAGCACTGAATAAGTGAAAACATGTCACGTCCGTGACTGTGGAATTGCCCACATGGCGCCTATAGAGAGCAAGCTTTTTGCGCGAGAAAACTCGTATCCTCGAACACCATCATTCACCTTAAAGTGACCCTATAGGCGGTGAGCAGGATTAGGCTCATATCAGTGCGGTCACTTCATCACAGGTGGCGCTACCAACTGAAAACCAACGGATTTGGCTCAAATGTTGATTTTTAATTCCAATACAAATGTCAGAGAACATTCTCATGCCAACCGATGGGTGTAATGAATGACTGAGGAGGCTGCCTGTAAGGTCCGTTTTAACTTTAATTGGCGCCATTACTTACCGGTGCTTATGTTCGCTGCCCAAGACAAAAGTTGTTTCAGGTTTCTCTGCTGGGAGGGTTCAGGGTATATAATGCAAAGATCCAATCCCTGCAAACTTCAGTTTAGTTAGGCCCTTTCCGCTGTGTAATTAAGAAATCGGACGGATCCTGACCACAGTGTCTAAACTGTCTGCATATAGCATTTGTTGGGTAATGTCCGACGTTTCATCTCGTCTTCCTCTTGCTCTGACAAGTGTTCCTATCGTAGAGAGCGTAGTTCGAACGGCGAAGCAGCTAGGCCTTGATATGTCAAGATGCCAATCTCGGTCACAGTCACAGAGTCAGACAAATAAATCGTATCATGGCATGAAAACATGCGTCTCGAAGTTCCGATGGTTGTAGCTAGGCGGCGTAGTGACATCATCTCGCCGCGCTGACGCCCGTCGCACCGCCAATCGCTGTAATAGAAAAACAGAAACGTCAGTCACATCCTTTCTGAAAATGCTCGAGAAATTCAATTTGTGTTTAAAATATAAGGGGGTGTCGGGTGCATCCATTGGTCAGGGTGCCCCCCCCCCCAAAGATGAAACCAAACCAAGCAAAACCCAACTCATTCAACTCCCATATTAGACAGACTGCATGGTCAGCCACTCCGCTAGCACAAGGACAGGGATTGCCTGTGCGACTTCTCCACCCGATTGGTCCATCCCGTGGTAATTGAATCTATTTTTAGAACGCCGGCACGCCCATCAGTGGAGCGTGCCTGGATAAAACGCCCTGTACGTACAGCAGACCTAAAACTAGTGTTATAACATAAGGTTGAAGACTGTGTACCTATTCGATGCTGGATTTCGCCAAAAACGCGCACTGTAAACCCCAAATTTTAGGTTTAGCCTGTTATATCGTTCAAAGTGTGCAGGGGAGAGACGAGTCGGTCATAGGCACAGGGGAGAGAGACATTCTATGGCCTCAGAAATCACTCGAAGTAAACTTTGGATCTACTTCGGGTCTCCCGAAATGCATTCGGGCTATTTCGCTGATTTC
>NMRB01002224.1:84932-95991 GCA_002633025.1 Notospermus geniculatus
CAGTGTTCCCCGTCTGTAAGTGTTCCCTTCCTATTGTATGACGGAATAAGCTGCGACTTGACAACAGGGGATACACAGAGGAACGTGTCGATCTGCAGCCTGTGTTTCCAAAACAATGGGGGGGGGGGGCACACTGACACACAGAAACACTGGCAGATGTAACACCGGCGCGAACTACGACAGGGGACCAGTCTACATATTTTAACGAACTGATGGTCCCTCGCTTATGAATTTTTGGTTTACGCTAAACTGTAGCATATCTCATTATATCTCGGATTTTTAAATACCGACAGAAAAATGGACTCTCAAAATCCCATGTAGGCCTGCGCCCTACTGCTTGTTAAACCTATAGGATGTATCGAATGATGTTCGAGTACACTTGGATACATCTCCTTGACCTTTTAGAAATCGAGGATGTCACTCACTTGACATGCTGAAAAGTGTGAACGTGAGAAATGTTCTTTAATCAAGAACTTCAGTGTCCTCTTAAAATCTACTTCAGGGCAGATGAATTTTCTGATGAGCTAAAATAGCCCAAGTCAGATCATGTTCGATGTGAGTATGACATGATCCGTCTCTGATACACGCGAAGGGAAGAGCCAGGAACATTAGATTCAGTCAAGTTCTATAAAACATATTAACCCGAGATCTGAATGAGGACTGAAATTACATACAGCAAGCGATGATGGGCAATTATAGTCCTTTGTGCAGGAGGAAACCTGAGCCCTTGGAGAAATCCTGGTGAAATGTATTCTCCAAAGCTGCAATTACATAGAGCTGCACGGTACACGGAAACGCCGGTTAATGGATTCGCGAACCGTGAAACCAATAGAGTTTTCACAAAGCCCCCGAAACGGACCAACATGAACGCCAAACCCATTGTTCGATGCCACGAAGGGAGCAGCGAACAGTAGGATAGACGTTCGCGTCGGCGTTTCGGGGGCTTTGCGAAAACTCTCTATTGTTTATAACCGGTGTGTCCGTATACCGTGAAGCTCTCTGTAATGACAGCCTAAAGCATCCTAGATGCTTGGACATAACCGGAAATCAACCGCACATGACAGTGGATCCCATCACTTACGTCCAAACAGGAAAACACACCTTGTATTGTTGTTGAGGTATATTCCACTTGTTAATGAGAGGACGAGGAAATACCCCATTCAAGAGGAACTAGATCCTAAACGGTTAATTAAAATGATTGACAGATGGTGTGCCATCTTGGTGTCAATTTCTGGTAACTGCTTTTAGCAGTTGATGGCAAAATACCAACGTGTTCATAGTGTCTGAATCTGAAAGTCAGAGTTGAGAAGTAACATCAACATTCTGAGGACGAATAAAGCTTCACATAAAATATGCTTTACATAGTATAAATAACAATATTTCACATTTTATTACAGTATTAGTAAATAAACTAAAAGTTTCCTATGGCAACCTAAGAGATGATCTAGAGAATGGGACACCAACTACGGAAAGACTCAGCCACAGGGCATAAAAACGTAACATTGACCTACATCTCAAACTGGCTTAAAGAATATTGTCAGGAATTTGACTGTTGCAGACACTAAACCGTCCCGCTGTTCTGATATTTGTGTCAAATTCAAATTTAAGTGATAGCTGATGACATTGGATGAGAGGATTTGGGCCTTCCTTGGAGGAATTATACTGTCAGTATAATTTCTCCAAGAGCCTTCCAACTCAAAATGTTGGTTCGTTCCATGAAATCACGCTATTCCAAATGAATTCCGCTGACTTGACATTAAATGCATTCTGGAATACTGTAATTGGAATGGTGCTGGCAGGGATGATTCTGGAAGCATCCTGACACGATGAGTGCCACTATTTCAGGGTTTGATACTTATGACCAGATGACGTTCGTCTTTCTTCGCTGTTACCTCAAAGTAACCTACTGCGAGTGAAATTGGTCCTCGATATCCACGGAATGATGGCACATCCGATGTGAGTAGGGTGTTGTCGACAAACGAAAGAGTACATAGATGCTGATCAGAGTCCCATCATGTTTAACATGAATTGGCAGTGTTGAAATCAATGTATGGTAGGGTAAGAAATAAAAGCTGGAACAACGAAAGAATCACCCAAGCTGCGAACGCTCCCATCAACAAATTACGGATTGCATTAAGAATCTTGTTGGATTCGTTCTCTGAAGACACGGACGAGAACCGCCATTGCCACGATTGTGAAAATCATTATGTGTGATATGCAGACGACAGCCATGAGAACGCCGAAGTGGGCTCAGGGAAAGTCTTACCCGCAAGATGGAGATGGATTGCTCCAGCTTTCATCTTCACCAATACAAATAAAAACGCGTGAAGACATCCTATTTTTACCGTCTGCGCATCACCTACGTACGGACCGGTATATGAATCTGTTGCTTCTCTCGGTTTTCTTTATCATGTTTATACTTTTCTATTTCATTTTTAAACGCTAGCATTCCGAGCTGTTCATGTGATGCCTCGTTTAGCGCACGAGATTGAATACACCCACGATACTGGTCAACAGGAAGTTCAGGATCGCAATGTTTCTCATGCCACATGTGGAAAATCCCCGGGTCGGGTGAACGTACCACTAAATAACGACTTTTGACATATTTTCGATATAATAACACATCCTCCATGCCCCATCCGGTGATCTTCTCCTCAAATCCACCAACGGCTAGAAAGTCTGAGCGGTACTGACAAGTCATACCATAGCCAAAGTCCCGCCAAAATCCTGTGGCTTTTGATATCACAAGTTGTTTGTCTCTTGGCGGTATTTCATTGTCTTGCAGCGTGTAGACAACGCTGGGGTTATAAAGGCTAAATACCATTGGGTAATACACTTTGGTGCCTTTAACCGCATTGAGTCGACACCTTTCTAGAAAATCTGTCGTGAATATGATATCTACGTCACATAAAAACATTAAGACGTCACCTTTAGTCCAACTCTGCACACCAACTTGAAGTCCACGGCCTCTACTAAATGTTTCATTCAATGTCACTAATTTTATGAGTCGGAATTTCAATATTCTTTCGACAGATGATATGACTGATTTTATCGTGTCCAGATGATAAGATCCAAAATAGACTATCGTGAGGAAGATTCGTCGGTCAACTTTGATGCAAACACGTTTGAAGTAGTCCATGAATGTATGAAAGGTATCAATACGTGAGCCTGACAATGGTAGAATCAAATTGATTACTTCACTGTCAGTTTCAGTGGTATTGTCAACAACTAAATGTATAGGCGCAAATGGACGTGTTAGGATTAATTTGCGATAGCCATGCTCGGCGGTGGTATCAATATTACGAAAGTATAATTCATAGTGTGTTCCCATTGATGGTTCCGTCCTGTATAAACCTTCAACAAAATGGTCGCCAGTGAAGAGCGGTTTTGAACCCCGGTTTTTATTCAATGTCTCCAGAGCCTGCATCAAGACCTCGTGGAGGTCTTTTTTACGAAATCCGATGGGTCGCTCAACGACACGCTTCCCTAATCCCAAATGAGAGAGGTAAACGCGATTGACTGTAAAGCGATCAAATGAAGCCACATCGTATTCCGTGTTCAAGCTAATACCAGAGACGATTTCAGAATCCTTCATCTTCTGTTCGATATGTTTTCTCAGATCCACATTATCTTGTTTGAGATCAGGCATGGACATCTTTTTGACACTCGTCTCAGATCGTCTCTCAAGATTATGATTTTGAAACGTCTCGGTCTCTTCCCCATCGTCGTCATCAGAATTTGGTCCCGACGCATTTTTCACAACGCGGGACATCTTCCCCGATCGTTTCCGCACCTCATCCTGCAGCGCGGTGATCTGTTCTTTCAGTTTTTGTATCTCCTTCCCGTGGACTAGATTCTGTTCCTCCAGCATGTGGAGGTAATACTCCCTTCGCGGGGTCCCCGGAGGATGGCCTTGGAGCGTATAGTCCATGTCGACACCACAGCGCGAGATGAGGAGAAGCATTGCAAAGGATAGGACCAACAGCAGGACGACAACACGTGGAATGGTTCGCATCATGGAATAGTAGAGGACCTCGCAGTTCATTGTTTAGTCAGCCTGCAAAGAGAGAAGGAAAAAAGTTGAAAAGGGCGTCGACTACAACATAGTGAGACTCCATGCATCCTCTCAAAGCAGGGTCATTCAGAAGTGTCTCTTTACGTCGTACCAAGGGGAGGTAATAGCGAGTGGAATGACCTGAGTCTCGGGATGAAAGACTGGAGCAACCTGTTGCTATCCGAGTCAAAATAAACTTTAGTTCGTTGTCACTTGAGCCATTTGTGAAAAACACCACCTGACCAGCCCTCCTGATCCTCTCGGACTCAACTATCCTCAGTATCTACATGTACATGTATATACATGTAATGTAGAATCAACCTTATTTAGTGACCTTCTTATCACAGTGACGAATTTAATTGATAATCCAGTTTACTCACACCTCAGACAAAATTTGTTTACCAAATCTTATTCTGACCACACATGATTGCATCAGATATTCACAAACATCTGGCCATTTCCTGAAGCAAAGACAAGGAATGCCATAACAGCATATCTTGAACAACACTTATTGTCGACTTCGGAAAGTCACAATGTTATCTGTATTTCAAACAGATATGATATAGAATAAAACTTGTCATTGTTTCTACAAATTAGGAAATTTTACATGACAAATGTTTCCACAACTTATAGTTTGAGCATTATGGTCATGGTCGTTACAACTCAACGTTCCTTCGATTGAGAGACTTCAACGTTCACGTCGTGTTTAGTTTCGTCACGACTTTTTCTCGCACGAGTTCAACTTCAAGCCTTATATTATCCGCATGGTAAGGCACTGCAAAAACTGTCTGCCTTTGAATCAACACTGTGCGCATATTGCTTTCATACCAGAATGAAATCGGCCCAGCACATTTCCACAGCCATCACTTCAAGTCTAGAATTAATTGACATCTCCGCGATCATTCCCTATGCAAATTTACCAACATCTCAAAATTAAAGATATCAAATACTAGACATTGGCACCATCTCAAAAACTAATCATTGCGTTCACACGACGGGCTTGTTCGCTCCTTGTAAAAATGTTCATTTCCGTTCAATGTCAACGAAAGCCTTCATTTTGTCAATATCAATCAGACTTCAACGCCATGGCACGGCCGTTGATGAGGAAACTGACAAATATTTGATGGGATCAGCAGGTCCCAGTAATATTAATCAAATGCTTACATGACTCCGTCTTGCTGGAGCAATTGGGGAAACTTCTAATTCATTAGTCATTAAAAATTAAACTTAATTCGTTGAACTTTGCAATCAACTTGTACCGCGTGCTGTTCTCTCAAAGAGACCCGTTGAATATCCAAGTGGAGAGAAGGAAAAAAGCTTTCGTGCTTTTGGAAGTTTGTACTCCGAATTAAAGAAAGGCATCCTGTTATATGAGAGATGTCAAGTAAACAAAGGTTTCACTACACAAAAGCATTCAAGGAACTGAAAGAATTCTTTCTATCGTAGCTTATTTCAATCGTCAAATCAAAGAACTCTGAAACTCGAGTTCCAAAAAGGGAAACTTCCATCTAAGATTGAAATTAACATTGTTTTGTTGTTAACTCAATCAACAAACAAGATTGGTCCACCGGCGGCTTTGTCTGGGGAAGTATCTATAATTGATGATCCTTTGTACCTAATTTAATTAACCATCAAGGAACTGAAGTAATTTATAAACGGATCAACTCTGGTTGGATTATTGAATTCCTTCTCAGTGTACAAGGAACTGAGGGTCGAGATGAGATGAGGGATGAAGCAATGCCCTTCTCAAAGACACTATCAGAAATAAACTCAATTTCAACTGCGGCTGATGTAAGGTGCTTTGACCAACATCGTTGAGGAGACCTCGCACTAATTACACATACGCCTAGTGCTTCTTTTACTTTGTATATGAAGAGAGGATCAAATTACATCTTCCCAGCAGGGCTTTGGTCTCGCTCCTCTTCATACACTCTTCATACACTTGTGAGCGGATGAAGAGGAGCGAGGTGAAAACCCCTGCTGTGGGAGGATGATCAAATTATAGCATAGAACACAACAAGTGTTTTCAAAAAAATACTGATTGGCTGAGCCACCTACATCCCAGCTCCTCTAGTTTCTTCCACCATTGAGGTCCCGTATCTACTTCTGATAGCTGATTCCACGTTCTCAATTCAATATAACTTATAATTATACATTGGATCCCCTCAAACATATTGAATTCTATCATCTAATGCAGTCCTTTGTCACCTCAAATCACTCCTGGATGATTTTATCTCAACGGCTGAGAACCCAGCATGTGCTTGATAGAAATGAAATCATTCTAGCTTGTTCAAATCGATGGAGAGCTAACACACCATGTGGAATTACAGGGGCAGATATCAAATTTTCTCTAACTTTGTAGTTTATTTCAACAGCCAAAATCGATGAACTCTGTAAAAGATGATTTCTTAAAGGGGATTTCTTTCGATGAAATCAGCCAAATTTATTGTGGCACCTGCTTGGGATACACCAACTGTTGAAGGTTTTCACGATAAAATTCTTTGGCCAAATATGATGACCTTTCAGTTCCTGTCAAAAATGTAAAACAGCTGAGCAACCTGACGTGTTCAGCCAATAGGAGCCGTCAGTCAGTTGACCAATAGGAGTCACTACGGTCCAATTCAATGCCTCGCGGACGATTCATGGTTGACTGAGCACCAATCAGGAGAATTTCGTACTGTATTGGTCTGCTAGAACTTTGCTGGCGTCTTTTGGCGGTAAGCAGCGATGATGACTGCTACTATGTTGTCGACATGGATTCCCTCCCATGGTTGTCATTAAAATACGCTTCACAAAACAAACCACTTTACTCTTCCTCGAGTCCTTGAAGGTTATTAAACCAAGCAGAGCGAAATGATGAGAAACTGATAGTGCCATGTCACGTTTTCACCTTATTGAATTTACGTATTGCAATCAATACATTTGTAAAGATTCCATCAATGTTGATATTCACTTAGCTAATTCTGCCAAAACTGGTTGCAATCTCGGATCGGTTGATGCGAGCCTCGCTGATGGTTGAAGGCACATTGCATTCAGGCGGTTCTCGAGTGATTTCCATGAAAAAAGTGATTCGTGCCTTCGTTTTGAATACCAAGACAAGATCCCGAGGACTGACAGGAAGAATTTGCCATCAGCGTCAACATGGAAAAGGGAACCGTGGAATTTTCAGCATTTTGACAAAAATTCATCAACGGGGAATTCATTGAGAAGAGCTCAAGGTGATCCTTCAGGCCGTGGTGGAAAAAGTGTCCTATGCAGCCTCCCACCAGGACTAGGGGCTCCGAAACGATCGCCTCTGTCGAGGGAGGCGAAAAGACGACTAAAAAGTAAAATGCCCTGTTGCTCAGGATGTATTGATGGGGAGTACAAAATAAATGGTGCCCCACAGGCGAAGTCCACACAAAATTACTCATTCACTGACAGCATGTACAGACAGCAATGAAATGTGTGCTAGCTAGCAGCAAATGTGTCCGCTGACAGTTTACTGGAGAATGATGTTCAATGTTCCACGCGGCAGTAGATCCAGACAAAAGAGCTATTTGGATGAAACCATACATCACTTGTGCAGTGGTACAGAAAAAGACATGTATCTGAATTAATCCACCCAAGCTGAAACAATCAACAGTAGATGCAACGCAATGTTGTCGGAGTGATGCCGAGGGAACGTTTGACTCTTTCTGAGCCATAAAAATGCATCCTGAAGAAATCAGGTCCTCTCAAAGGAGCCCGGCGGGTAATCCCACTTTTTCCATTTTGGTTCCCGAAGCCACCACTAGAGCTAGAAGGCTTCGGCTCTGGCTGCCATCTTTGCGACAAAAACTCGTCGCGGATCTATTTATAGACCGTTATGTTGACATCACGGGCTATTCTTAGAATGGGGTTCCCGTAGCCACGTGGGTGCTAAATGAAATCGAACATGCCAAATCGCGCGGAATGACAACACCGAGGAGTTTCTTGATGAGAATGTTTGTATGGGTTGTAGATCTGTAAGAAAAGCTCAAAACCATCGCCGTTTTTAGACCGGGGAGAATGAAATTTTACTGGAAAATTGACTTCTACAATGACGTCAGCAATAAAATGGCAGCCAGAGCAGAAGCCTTCTAGCCCTAGCGGTGGCTTCGGGAACCAAAATGCACTTTTTCTCGACGGCCGGCGCATCCGCGCCCCTCTCCAACCTGGGACTAACTACGTTGTCGGCGAATGGATTCGATTTACTACAAATGTACATTTTGTAGTGGATTTTTGTAGTTCGTATTGCTGCCGCTAGGTGGCCCCCTCTATATCGGCAGTCAAAATACCGATAAGAGATTGCATACCGTGCTCCTTTAACATCGCTCCCCAGCTCGCACGCATAATCTTTTCAGGAGGCGGGCTTATTTTGGTTGCGATGCGCCGATTGGCCGCTTGTTTTCTCGGCGGCGTATCTCCACAGAATGCGGTCGGTTTGTTCAGGGCCTCGTGCGTGCGAGCCAAGGAGCGATGCTAAGAAGACCCCAGATTTTTTCAGGATGTCGAAAATGCTTTTCGTCACGAAAGCCTGCAGACTAAACTTAAGATTCGGGTGACAAACCGCGCACTGAAAATCCCGGATCCCCTGCTAAGCATGCGTGCTTCAAAGCAAAGAAATGTCACGTCCTGAGTATGCTTCAACCGTTAAAAAACATTACTAAAGTGCACTTTTACCTTCTGCACACGCAGAAATCCATATTATGCAAAAGTCATCGTGTGTGTAGAATGTCTCCAATGATATAATGCAAACCCTCAGATCTCCTTCCAAGCAAAAAACTGCATTATTTACTTGAAAGCACATGTCATTCCCTCACAGAAAAGGTTGGCTCTTGTAATAAGAGGAAAGAAAAATGATGCTGTACGTGGCTGACAGATGCCAAGTGATTGCCACGGAACTGGTCGCCCAGAGGATGGACAGCATATGAAATCGTTGATTTTTCTGCCTTCCGGGGTTTTCTCTCTACACGTATATGGATCAACAATGAATGCAAGAAAATTAAGAAAAAAATAAAGGAAAAGTTGAGTTCAGACCAGTGAGGCCTTTTGACCTTTTTTGCATACTGGAACCAGACCTGGCGTTGTTTTTGCCTTTTCCTTGGAAGAAGGAGCCATTATGTCAGAGGTTTTCTGTACAAAAAAAAAGACTTCCATTTTTCATGAAGACATCAAAGGAATTTTGTTGCATCATAAAAGAAATATTCTCAATGAAGTAATGTCTGATGAGATGACGATACCTCCACTTGGAGAGAAAGACCCTACCTGTGCCATGAACCAGTCATGTATACATATACTGATGAACACCAGGGCTCAGAATCGACCATTAATGAAATTAGTTTTATTATCATGGAGCATAATGTGATTCTGCTTGCCTGATTTGCAATTTGACTGCCAACAAATGCAATCAAGTCCCATCATGCGGAACCTGTTCTTTTCGCTCTGCATATAAAGGACATTACAGTTGATGAAAACGATCTTGCTATTGCTCATGATCATATCAATTATGGAAATGTGGTGTTGACAACTGTGGAATGATCAAGTCTCAAAGCCTTAGATTATCTCAATGGCATTTGAATATCATCCATTAGAAGCATCAGAGCTTGTTATAGACACTCCGGCCTGGATGGTTTTTGCCTGGTTGAGAATTTAGAGCTTAAAGCAGTTTTTCCGTCATAGGAAAGAAGGAGGCGGTCAGTAAAATTCACGTAATCAATGAGATTCCATCACATCATCATCAGATTCTGTAATGACGTCACGCCTTGGTCTGCATCATCAGGGATGAACGTGAGAATCGATACAGCTTTTTGCTGATGGTACTCAGAAGTAGGCTACTGATGTACAGTACAATCAAAGGTACCAGCAGCACTGTTCGACGACAGTGCATGCATGGTCTCCAAAGGTCAACGTTGGGCCTCGACCTAGTAGGGAGGATAAGGCCCAAGGAGGGAGCCCCGACGAAATCGCCCCTGATGGCCGCCATCTTGGATTCCAATATGGCCGCCTTTTTGGACACCTTTTCCCTGGATGAGATGCTGGAACTTGTTCCATCAAAGGAAAGAGGGAGGCGGTCAGTAAAATTCACGTAATCAATGGGATTCCATCTCATCATCATTGTCGAATTCCAAGAGAGATAGAAGGATAATATTCCAAGACTACCCACATTTTCGGGGATGCTGAATGATGCCAACGGGAGGAAAATAGAGAAAACATCCCCACGCAAGCCAAAGATTGCAGCCTTGACACAAACACCTGGTCTTACCTTACGAAAGGACAAAATTTCAATCCAATACATGAAAATCAAGAGGTTTCTTACCTATACCGGTAAAACGACATCGTCGACCATAACTGGTACGACTCAACTGAAATGACACCCAAGACGAAAACCGACTGAAGACGAAGTCCACAGTCCCAATGTTTTTGCTGCATGAAAGAACAAGTTTCACAGTAGACAGTGCACCTATTCATCATCCCCAATCAGAATAACTAATCAAGAAGAATTACCATCACAAAAAAACTTATCGATAAGTGAACTGGGAAATGCAGTCAACTAAAGACACGATTCCGTCATTTACATTGGTAATGGCAATGGTTTCTCCACCTGAATTAGCTCAATCAACGAATTGATGCAACTCGGCAGGCGAACGAGCCACGTAAATCAGCCAAGTCTAAAGGCGGGGGCACTTCTCTAACAAATGATACAATTACCATGACTTTCTTGGCTCCGCGAGCTGTTTGATTCAACTAATGAGGTTGCATATTGAGGTATGTTTTGAAGACCCGATTTGGTTCCAGAGGGAGAGGGCAAATTAGCAGTGCCTGTAGAGTTGAATCGCAAGAGTGTGAGCGGTGGCTCGGCTGGAGACGAATTCAAGTTGCCAAAGGAAACAATCAGCGAAGACTGGTATCTCCCATCCAATGGGCAGCACTCACTGCATATGGATGGTTCTTTCGATGCAGCACACAGAAATATCTCACCTTACTGAATCATATAAGAATGTA
>NMRB01002225.1:0-100331 GCA_002633025.1 Notospermus geniculatus
CCAGTCCACACATTTCACTCCACGCTGTAGGGTGTCATGTTGATTAACTTACTCAACTCAATCATTAACTTCATATTAAATCATTATCATCAGCTTTGAAGACGGCATGATTTCCTGGAGTTAGCTCCAGGCAGCGAGAGGACGCATGACGTCAATGATGTTTTTCAGATAAGACTTCAAAGCTGGAGTCAAATGTGTCGAACATTTGATGAGAAGAAATAGTGTTCATTTTCGATGATCAACTTCATCAGGTCGACAATTCTATCTCATCAAATCTGCATCATGTCAAAAAGTCTCACCTGATGTGGCAGAGGTGTCCGCTAAGGGAGGTTCCACTGCATTTATGTTAAACACGAAATAATTTCTGTTCAACAGAAATTAATTCTTGTTCAACAGTTAATTCTTGTTCAACAGAAGTTAATTCTTGTTCAACAGAAATTAATTCTTGTTCAACAGAAATTCATTCTTGCTCAACAGAAGTTATTTCCTGCTCAACAGAAATTGATTCTTGTTCAACAGAAGTTGATTCTTGTTCAACAGAAGTTGATTCTTGTTCACCAGAAATTGTCCCATACTCGTAAGACCTGTGCTGTGCATTTACATTCCCTATTGATTTCAGGCATTCACATTTCCCTATTGACACTCATAAGTCTACACATACCACGTGGAACAGTTCGCAGCGTGGTTTCCATCCAAAACTCTCACTCCAATGTTGATGGTCCCCACACTGTCAGCAATGCAACGAAAGTTATGTGATTGACAGAACACAAATATTATGATAAGATTATTCACGGGGAGAAGATTCTGTTATGTTTGATGCAAATTTTTCAGATTCATTATATTTGCCAAGTGGCATTATAAATATCAACAGAAAAAGGAAGCCATAACAAAGCTATTCAGAAAAAAGTTCACGTTGATGCATCCTCCCACAGCAGGGGTTTTACCTCCTTCCTCACCATCCACTCACACAGTCCTATGTGTGAGTATATGAAAAGGAGTGAGACCAAAGCCCTGCTGTCGGAGGATGACAGGGATGTAAAAATGGGGGTGATCATAATGACAATACATCACACTAAAAAAATGAATAAATGCACGTATGAAAAATAAATGACATCACTGATTGATGATTACATAATAGCACCCTTACATTGATGATTAAATGTGTCGAGGACCTCTCACCAGATTCACTTATAAAACCATCACAAAGACAAGAAGAAGAAACTGGTCTAAAGTACAATGTAGGCCTACTCACTGCTGAGATGCAATGTGTAGGAACTGAATGATAAATGGTGGTCGTACTGCCTACATGTCTGTGTAGACAGACCGCCACAGGGTGTTTTAGGGTTTCAACCTAAGAACAGTAAAGGTGTTTCATGATGGGGTTCTATGCTGACCCTCTGCAAAGGTTCCTCTGGTAAGACAATAAAGACCTTTTACCCTTTGAGCCCTTATCTTGGACTGCATGATAGGAGACACCCTCCCACAGCAAGGGTTTCACCTCGCTCCCATTCATCCACTCACACGTAGTGTGTGAGCGTACAAAGAGGAGCGAGACCAAAGCCCTGTTATGGGAGACGGGATAGAGGAAGATGCTCTTTCACATTACTCTACAGACCTAACCTAAATTTTAATTACCACCACATGACCTTTAAGTTCATGCAACAATTATTTCAATAAATACGATGTATACAATGTATCACATATGTACCAACAAATATCAATGTTACTAGATTACTAATCCCATCACGCATTCGTTATCAGCAATTACTTAGAACTACAAAGTCAAAGTTTGAAATTACAAGTTTTGCTGTCACGTATTGGGTGCGTAGTAGAGTAAAGTAAATGGTTTTATTTAGTTTCCTACACAGTATCTACCAATGCATTTGTACAGCAGACGGATAGTAAAAGCTTTTACTAGTTTTCCTACCACCACATACATGTACTACAGATACCATTGATGGTGTCCAACTTTCATTATGTATACTGTACATATTGAATAATTTGAAATATCTACATAATCTCTAGTTTCTACGCCAAAGAATTATGCATATCAAATGAAATACCCTGTAAAATGATCGGACCTATACTTCATGAAACTCAGTGTTTGAAGGTGGCAGCTGGTGGACAAACATCCCCCCCCCCCCCNCCCCCCCCCCCCCCCGGCCATATTCCGGAAGGACCTGATGT
Source organism: Notospermus geniculatus (assembly GCA_002633025.1). Lineage (NCBI taxonomy): Eukaryota > Metazoa > Nemertea > Pilidiophora > Heteronemertea > Lineidae > Notospermus > Notospermus geniculatus. The sequence goes on from NMRB01002225.1 coordinate 2,188, forward strand.
CATAAGTGTAAAGCTTGATTCATACTTTTGTGGCGGCGTCTTCCGCCAGCACAATTTCGCGTCACGACAGCGTCACGCGTAGCATCACAAGTCTGTGGCGCGAAAAGTTAATTTGTGCCATAAATGATCATGCTGCGTGCTTGCACTCGACGTTACGTTGTGACGTCATGACGTTGTGGGAAAAACTAAATTGACCACCCTTACTAGTTCACTGTGGGCTTATTTGCCATAGTTACCAGCCCATTGTGTGCCCACTCATGTACTTGAACCGTGGTGAAAAAATAGTGCCAATGGCACTGTGCCCGCTTGGCTTGAAGCACAGTGGTGGGAATTATCAGCAACCCCATAAAAGCCATTTAGGTACAAACATGTGAAATTGCCATATTAATCTCTTGACTAAGAACATGCAAACCATTAGAAAAAGAACCAATTTCGTAATTTCAGGTGAACTTTGACCTCTGTGATCTTGAAAAGTAGGTCAAATTAAAAACTCGGGTACTATATCTTATGTATCCTTATTAGATATACCCATGAAAACAAGCACAGCATTGAACGTCCCCCGTCGCCCCGGGTGCAAGTCCGCTAGTCATGTATTTTGAAGATTCCATTCAGTATTAATGGCACAATCACAGTTTCTGTGATTCGGCTTTTGGGCCCCCTGGTGGCAAAGTGGAAAATCAGATTTGGTCGATTCTTTGACGCGACACACCGTTGGCCCATGATACATCCCTCCACAAAATATCAACCCAAAATTTGCAGTCGTTCAGAAGTTACAGAGCAGAAGGGAACTTTGTGGATTTTACCAAGTGCCCCCTACAGGNGTACCGCCGTACGGACGCACGACAGACCACCACTAAATGACCCCAACCACAGCATAAGCCCTGCTGGGCCTTGCGGCCAAGCGGGCTAAAAACTGAAAATATGTTTAGTCGTTTCTGTGGTCGCCTAGAAAATCGCTCGAAAAATCGCTCGTGTGCGCCATGCTTAAGACGCCGCGCGGTAAGACCAACCCTCGTCGACCACCTCATTGAATAGGACAACATTGATTGGCTCTCGCGGACCTAACAATGTCAACGACTCGCCCTGCCTCCTCTACAATGACTATGAATGACCAGCGCCAGAAGGGCTATGCGAGCGAATAGTACAAAGTCGGCACTGTACAATATTAAACTCACGCTGGCATTTTGAGTCTACCACATGTACATGTATACTGGAACAATAAATGCGAGGCGCGCGGGCCGCGCGCGCTGCTCGTTAATTATGGCAAACAATAGAAGGGCGGCTCAACAGGCGGCGCGTTTGGGATACCAAGATGGGGGATTGATCGCCCGTCTCATTGATTACTCTTCCAAAGAAAACAGATTCTAACACACCGGTCGCATGGGGGCGTTGAAGTCCAGCAGGAACGATCGAGCTGGTCATTCATTGCCATTGTCATCGTAAGCGGGGCGAGTATGGTATTGTTAGGTCAGCGAGAGCCAATCATGGTTGTCCTATTCAATAAAGTGGTCGAGGAGGGTTGGGCTTACCGCGTTGTGTCAGCGCGCGCGTCTTTTTATGAAAGAAACCTATTGAGTTTTGTCGCAAATGTGCGCGTGGCTTAAGCTGTGTTTACCTGACATCCGTTATCCATTATGCGATACGACGTAACGATATGCGAAATCGAATTTGATCGCTCCAAGCCATTTTTCAATGCTCATTTATCGGCACGCGTTATCCGTTTTCCGTTTTGCGATACGACGTTATCCGATAAAAACGTTTGCTCCATGTAGCGATGGAGGTACATGTACGCATGTACGTATCGGATGCGACATAGATGTCACGTCGCACAGCAGCCATGGCTTTCTTTTGTTTTCTGCTAAAGCCTAGGTTACCAATCCACCGAGCCCCGTACGATTTTCCCCACCCGGCGGCTTGGCGTGGATTTTAGAGACTGAAACACGGATCTAAGATGAATTATGGCAAAATCGCCTCAATAGATAAGCGGAAATTTGACTGGATCAAACTGGGCACCGTAGAAATTGGCCAAAATGTATGTTTTTACTCGCCGTACGGGCCCCCGAGAGGATATGTGACGGGGAAATATCGCAACTTATAACGCAGGCAGGTAAACAGAACACACGTTTTATATCGCATATCGGTCTCGCGTCTGGCATATCGCATATCAGATGTCAGCTAACACGGCTTATCCTTAAAATTATGTGTACGTCACTACATTTCCATGACTGGCACGCAGCACGTTTTACAGTTGACCATGGCGACTAGGCAGGCTCGTCTTCGTTCTTAAAGGCCTGAGTTCACATGTGCGTTTTACGCCGCGTTTTGACGCTTCGCCCATTGTTTGGAAGCAGAGCGGCGAAAATAACAACAGATTTAACGCATCACGCAGCGTAAAACGCATATGTGGACACAAGCCCTAATATGCAGAGCCTGTCCGGCTTGAATTCAAAGCGGGATCGTTCCGGGTCAAGCTCGGTACGCTTCAACCGAGGGGTGGGGTTGGGGGTGGGGTGGAGGGGGTGTAAAAAGGCTTTTGTTTTCCAAGAGGTACGCCGAGTTTCTGGGCACCTTCACTTTCCAGGAACACATAGATCTCTGTTCAACCGAGATAAACAGAATGTTGGAAGGGTTACTGATCTCTACACTGTACAGAAACCCTTTAAGGCCAAATCCCGATGTTCGTTCAGTCTGCACTGAACAGGTTGAAATATACATGTACATGTAAAATAAAATACGGGTCATAGCTGGTTAATGCACTCTAAAACATTTCTCGTCGTACTGACAAGCTGGAACTCGTTCTCAGCCATATGCTTAAATTGACAGGGTCTATCTTGTCAATTGACAAGTTTTCAACTTGTCATCCTCGGCTAAAGACATCTTATCATTGAAACAAATACATCTTGTCATTCAGGCTAAACGAAAATTAAAAATTATGCACCAAGAGACTGTTATACGGCAGTTACAAGTAGGCCTACTAACAACAGGTGGACAGAAAAACCCTACGTAATTTCAGAGCATGCGACGGGATTCGAACCTACGACCTATGAAACACACAAACTACTAGACGTAACCCCTAAACCCACGCGGCTAATGAGGCAACGATGGTGACGGCATGCTTAGAGTCTGAAATTGATCGATGGATGTGAGGGAAGCGCAGGCGCAATAATGTCCTGCCACCTGCAACTTATCGCCATAACTAGAGATCTTGTCAACTGGACAAACTGAACTCGCCACGGAGATGTGCGACTCGCCATGACAAGTAAATCGTGTCATGAATGACGTAACTCGTCAGACTGACTAAAGCACCTCGTCAATATTCGCAGACAAGTTGCGGTGACAAGAATTTTTTAAGAGTGTGCGAGCCTTCGTGGATATAATATTCGGCGTCGAGTTTCACCAGCCAGGGCAATAGGAGCTCTCAGTAGGAGTCGCTACGGTCCAATTGAATGCACGGTAGACCATTCATGGTTGATTGAACACCAATCGCGGTGTACATATTATATTTAACGGTCACCTGAAAGGCATTTCATGATTTTTTCTCTCTGAAAAGTGGTTCGAGTAAAAAACAATTCAGTGAAAGTTGCATGAAGATTGGGCCATTAATTACAGTGTTATACCAAATTTAAGATGTTGTTTTTACATGACAACCAACAACTTGGCATCGATGGTTGTCCAGGCGGTGGGTTCATGAGGTCAAATCTGCTATCCAGAAATCCAAATAGTGCCCTCAGAATAGGAAATACCTGCAGTACGACTGACTGAACAAGAAAAATACATCAAAACTACACCAAACTGCCCACGTTAAATGAGTTATTTTAATGTTTTTTATATGTTAAAAAATCCAATGACATCAAATGTGCTATTCTCCGCTGCCTGACCTGGTTGCCAAGGTGTGTAGTGATCCTTTTTAAATTCCCATAACTTGGAAATGGGTGATCCGATTTTCATGCGGTTTTCAGTTTCATGCTGCCTGATTAATGCTCCACAGTACTGCGCAGAAAACCAGAAGTGGATGAAACGCTTTCAGGTAACCTTTAATTGGCCCGCTGGAACTTTGCTACCGTCTTTTGGGGATCCGCGCGGCTGACTGTTATTTGTACACGACGATGCCTATTCTTGATAAATTGGTCTACCTTTCATTTGACCGTTAAAGCCACACTGTATTGAATTCAGAAAGTGCTTACGTCCTCCGACGTTAGTGTAGTGTAAAATGTACTATGGTCTATCTGAATGCATTAGAGGTCTGCCTGCAGTTTTTTCGTTGTGTGCTGAAAACTAGGTCTTGATGCTTTGAAGTACGTATCAAGGCAAGCATTTTGGGGACTTTCGGGAGACTATGGGACTTCCACCTGCACTCTCATAACACTTTGAAAATATCGTAAAATTCAATACTGTGAGGCTTTAAGAACACTGTACAACAGGATCAATATTGGCGTACATGGCGAATGGCATACTCGTAACAAAAGCTCATAAGCGTCTTCCTATTCAATAATACCAAGAAAAAATTACTTCTATTCGCAGACCGATCTTCATCAAGAAACGCCACATGTACAGTCATGTTTCGTATATCTGGTGATTTAAAAAAATGTTTCGAAATTTAAGGGTTAATAACTTTCTTGGTAATTAACGTAATTAACCTGCGTCATTTACAAACGTCGGAAGGAAGTTGAAAAACATCGCTAACCCATTTCAAAGAGGCTCCAGTACGCACATACCAAAATATATCATGTTATGAATTGTCCCACGATGTTAAGAATCGCTAAAAGTATAACCATAGCCAGCTTGAAATAATCAAATACCGGTACCTACAAGAAAATGACGAAATTATTTCCCCCGTTGGGGTTTTTCAGCAACTGACTGGTTTTTGTCATGGCATGGCACCATTTGCAAGCGATGTGATATGCAATGAATAATAACCGAATCTGCAGGCAGATGGCACCACATTAGGAAAGCATAAATGTATATTTCCCCATTTTCCTCAGTTCCCCACTACTACGTGGTGAAATCAGGACGGATTATCTATACTATAATGGACGGTAGCCATGTTGGATTTTGTTATCAACCTGAGTTGACCTGTTATCTGCTATACCTTGCTATGTAATGACTGTACCCAGTTACGGTGGACCGGACTCTCTGCCCTATCTCCTCCTTAGTTAGGGCTTGAAGCCTACAAAGAGCGGCATATGTGTACAGTACAATAGGAGGAGCATGTTTTACGATATTTTGCTCTTAAAAGAAATGCTGGTTTGTATGAAAAAGAGAGAAAATCAGATGAGTGGTCACCTGCGCTGCCATCTACAAGAATGGCAGTGACCTACCTCCAACAACGGTGGGATGCATGCCGCGAGAACCTAGCTATCATGAATCTGGGTCACCGTGGCATTAGCCTCACAACAATCAAAACTTCTCTTCATGGAAATAAACGGGTGACTTTGAGAGCAAAACTGCCCGATCAACAAAGCATATTCATATCCCATCCACAACCTGATTTGACACACAACTTTTTGGGAGGCTGCAAAAACAATGTTATCGTCATCAAATCGACTTGCTATTTCACACACATACGTACAGACGTGTGACTTTGAGAGCAAAACCGCCCGCAACAAAGCATATTCATATCCCATCCACAACCTGATCTGACACACAACCTTTTTGGGAGGCTGCAAAAACAATGTTATCGTCATCAAATCGAACTTGATATTTCACAGACATACGTACAGACGTATACTTTAACATATAAAAATGGTCTCACAACAATCAAAACTTCTCTTCATGGAAATAAACGCGTGACTTTGAGAGCAAAACTGCCCGATCAACAAAGCATATTCATATCCCATCCACAACCTGATTTGACACACAACTTTTTTGGGAGGCTGCAAAAACAATGTTATCGTCATCAAATCGACTTGATATTTCACAGACATAGGCTACGTACAGACATATACTTTAACATATAAAAATAGTCTCACAACAATCAAAACTTATCTTCATGGAAATAAACGGGTGACTTTGAGAGCAAAACTGCCCGATCAACAAAGCATTCATATCCCATCCACAACCTGATTTGACACACAACTTTTTTGGGAGGCTGCAAAAACAATGTTATCGTCATCAAATCGACTTGATATTTCACACACATACGTACAGACATATACTTTAACATATAAAAATAGTCTCACAACAATCAAAACTTCTCTTCATGGAAATAAACGGGGGACTTTGAGAGCAAAATTGCCCGATCAACAAATCAAATCGACTTGATATTTCACACACTTACGTACAGACATATACTTTAACATATAAAAATAGGAGATTTGGCTGATTGTGTAATAAACCAGACGTGATGCTGCTGTTTAGAAAGTAAAAACTCCTCCCTACTCATGAATTTGACGGTTAACGATTAATAAATTAATAAACTATAGTTTATTGATGAGTTTATTTTGGAGAGCTCATTAATAAAGCAACAGACCCTCTACCAAAGAATATTCTAGACAAACTAACTCCCTCAAAATGGGCTCGCCACGGGTCAATATGCTAGTGTCATTAATGTTTTTAATGCAAATTTACCATTAAACGTTGCGATATACAGTGTATTTTTTAAAAAGGAAACCGAGATTAATTTGGTACTTTCTTGGACATGGATAAATATTTTGGAAATTGGCAACTACCATTTATTACCTAATGATGTCCTCTTTCTTGTTATTTGTTTTCTGTATCGTATTATGTTACCACCAACCTCGTGTACTTTCACTTGTTTATACAATTTTCCTTATTTAAATCCTTCACTGGGCCAGTAATGCCTCGGCTTCGGCCCAGTGCTTCATGTAAATTTTATTAAGACCGCCCCATCAATGGGGCGGTCTTCCTTGTTTTTACTGAATTTCTCTCTCTCTCTCTGGATCTCTCCATCCAATCTGCGGTTTCACCATGATAACTAACGAAAAACACCATGTATCATGGTAAAACTTTCAGGAATTATAGATATGCACATTACACAGAACCCTATTGATTCTTGGAGTCATCCGTGTACAAATAGTGAATTTGGGTGAAATTTGTCATTTTTTTTCGAACTGTTGACTGAAATGCCATCTTCAGGCAATTCATAGTACTATTACTATCACATACATACAGCATTCAGCTAACATTACACATGTGCATAGTTTGTCCATGTATGCTGAAGATGGCGTTGTGATCACCCTGGACTGGTTCCTACATTTATCTTGATTGATTATTCAATGGATGTGGGGAAGAGTCAGTCCCTTTCTGGTCCGCCACATACCTGTTATTGGACCCTGTTGGCAGTACACAGCACATAGTTCAGTTTATCACTGAATAGTAGTGACAGCTTCTCCTTCTGAAGTTAGTAGGGAGAAGTCAAGTCTCCCTCTTTGGAAAAAAGTCCCCCTGCTTTTAGGAATGGGAGACGTTTATTCTCCCTATTTCAAAAACCTGGCACCAACCCTGGCCGTTCGATAATTCTCGATCAATCAACTGTGTCTTAGCTCCTAATTTCCAAGGGCGGTCTTTCAAATTGACTGGTAAGTCAATTTCTAGTTTTTGTAATAAACTCTTATCAATCAATCAATCATGTCCTCTTTCTTATGACACCAAGAAATCCAATTTACTGTCACAGATGACTGAGCACAGTTCAATCAACCATGTCAGAACTGGTGTTGCACCAGATTCACCGCAGCCATGGCAGCCTAACTCCGACAATTTTCATACCCAAAAAAGAAGAAAGTCCGGTGTGTCCTAAAAAAATTTTTATTCAGTGATTTAACATTTGGGTGCTTGTTCCCGTCCAAATGCATCTGCTACTTGCTGGAGGCTTCCAGTCCTCAACACTCTGTTACCACAAACACACGCTGCTCAGTTGGAAGTTGCATTTTGTCGGTCTGAGAAAATGATCAACATTTCCAACCTTTAAGAAGGGTGAAATGTGTAACATGCAGAGGATTACATAATTTGGACGCCCAACAAAAGCCCCGCACTGGGCAGACAAGATTCATTACCAAAACATCTATCTGGTGCAAGACCAGTTCCGACATGGTTGATTGAACTGCTTCGTGCTCAGTCATCACATCTTCGATGATCGAAGGCCGATCTCCTCACCACTACGTTACATCGCACATCATCCTTCGAGAAATTGACCGGTCCACCATGTCCACGGCGTATCTGCCGCCTCGAGAAGAAGAGGCCAATCAGAATCGGTGTTGTAAAAGGGGCTGGAAGGTGAAACATCAAAAAGTCCAGTTCTGCGCCTGTAAGAGGGGATATGAGTAATGGTTGGAATTTCCATAACAAAAATGAATAGAAAAACATTCCAGTGACCCTGGCTGATCCATTTCTGACTTGACCTTATGATGATGAGTTCAATAGTTAGGGAATAGGGCTTTATTGACCATCCATGGGGTGGGTTGCATAATCTTTGCCAGTCATTTCCTTTCAGACTAGGTCAGACCAGGCTAGTGAATCAATGAATGAAAAGGTGACAATAGCCCTGATTGCCAACACCTCTCTGGTCACAGGCCACTCATGATAAAATTGACTAACAATTGAATGGACCTGTCCATTTTCCTAGGCCTGACCAACATTCCACGAAGTGTTATGTCAGTGTTATGGTGTGCTGATTATGGCAAGAATATTTGGCTCTTCTATCCATGGTTTACACCCAAAGTGGTGTCTTCTTCAAAGTCCTTTTTTCATTAAAACAAAATATTTTTCTTTTATTTTAGAGTTTTAATCCAAAGATAAGCCCCTGCTTAAACTGCCTACCAATTCTTGCCAAAATATAACATCATTTTCACTGATTTTTCTGCAGCTGAAAAATCCATTGTTTAATTTAATTAGGTCATAACCATGCAATTATTCCATGTTACCCAAAAGTGATGTCTCCACCCTATGATGCATCATCCCTGCAAGTTTGAAGTCTGTATGACTTACAGGCGCAGAACTGGACTTTTTGATTTTTCACCTTCCAGCCCCTTTAAATCGTGGTACAAAGAGTGGTAGCCGAAGACCCGATATAAAGTGCAATATGATTGGTCGACCGGTAAAGTTGGCATCGTGCCAAGATACGCCGCCGACTGGTCTATTTCTCAAAGGGTGATGTGCGAGGTAACGCAGTGGAGAGCAGATCGGCCTTCGATTATCGAAGATGAGTCATCAGTGACAGTAAATTGGATTCCTTGGTAAGAACGAGGACATCATTAGGTAATAAACTGTAGTTACCAATTTCCAAAATATTTAGGCCATGTCCAAGAAATTAACAAATTAATCTCAGTTTCCTTGTTTTTTAAAAACACTGTATACAGTGTACTAACAAACTGGATGCTTACATGTATTAATGCTATCGAAACTGGCAAGAAGGATGGGTATGTGTATCCAAATCAACAGACGTAACAAGTGCGTCGGATATTTTCATGGCGACAATTTGTCTACGTCACTGACATTGGCAAGGCAGGATTTGTGACAGGTTGGGAAAACACGCGAATAAATTTGGATAGAAAGTTTGGATGCGAGCGGTCATTAGCGAGGTTCCGCAAACCTGACGAAAACCGAGGTACGAAATCGGACTTCACCTCAAGGACTTGATTTCCTCTTTGGGGATGGTTGGTGCCACAAATATCGCCTGCTGCAAGTGCATCTTTTAGCCAATGGCGCAAGACGGATAGAGTTGCGGTGTATATTAAACTTGGTAATTTATCCTTCGTCCCCACTTCGTAGCTGCGAAGTGGAAACGAACAGGCCGTCGACTTGATGTCCGAACGCACTGAAATTTGCAGCAGCACAGAATGCCTGGATACATCTTCACACCAAATTTGAATGGTTACAGGATAATATCGCCCCTAGGATTTCTCTTGCCACCTAGACGAAATTTATCCCGTAGTTATTAAAAATAAGAGGAGTTGGGTATATCTCCGAAAACCTACCACATGGCACCTATATACGTCATCGAAACTGAAACTGAAATTGGTTGCTGTATTATTTTAGCGGGTGGAAGTTAGGGGTTAGGGTTAGGATTAGATCATCCCCGAAAGGTTATGGGTGGGGTAAGCCATATATTTGTTTTTCGAATTCCACTCAATCGTACCTCTGGGTGATTGCAATGGGAAACCCGCATGACTGCAGATGGCGCAGTCAGTATAAGACCCGAATGACGTACTGACGTCACTTTTTTCGCTGTTGACGTCACGTCGTCAAAGCATTTTCTACACAATTTTCTGTGGAAATTTCCCCAAAAGACGTTGTCAGTATTGGCATCCTGTGGCATTTCTGACGAAACAAAGCAGTGATATAAATGGAGAACTTTGAACATGAAACAGGACAGTGTAATTTAATCAAAATTGAACCAAAGAGAGTGGTTTATTTTGGGGCAAGAAGTAAATGGAAATACTGTTAGAAAATAGGACTTCCGGGTCTTACACTGACAGCGCCACGTCGTGGCGTAGTTCTGCGGGTTCCTCATTAACGGATTCTGGTGATGCTCTATGTTAAAAAGTGCCAACCCATCGTTTGATCTTTTGTCCTGTACAAAACAGCAGGGGAAAAGTGGTTTGAAAATGGATATCCAAAGTAAGCCCCAACGTTTGACTGTGTACATTCCCAGGAAATATCTTTAATAATCTATATTAAAATTGTCTTACAAAGTATCTCAGCTACTTCTTAGCACGATCTCAGTAAGAAAAGTCTTAGTAAGGTTTTTCTTATGATTCTAACGAGAAAAATCTCACTACGATTTTTCTCATAAGATTCTTACAAAAAACGGAATCGAAGATTTTTCTTAGTAGGATATTGGTAAGAAAATTTCTACTAGAGTTGTTGACAACCCATAACTGTTCGGAACGACCAAACTTTCCCTCAAGTAGGCCTATGCTAATGATGTAATATACCTATCAGAGTTACATGACTTCGGTAACATAACAGCAATGATGCAATATTAAACCCAATCCCAGAGTGGAAATCAGAAATGTCATTCTGAAATGAAGTGTGTAATCACTGAACATGTTTACCCTTTGTCCATGTTTTGTGTCAAGTCCTCTGGGGTTGACTGGCGAGGCTTTTTTTACCAGAGCGCAGTTTGCCCCTTTCAAACGGTTATTGAACTGTTGGACCAGCACCGATCCACATTGAATGCACAACTCCACAACTGTTATGTTCCGGACTGTTGTTGTATTACTGTTGTGGTGACAGTCTGGGAAGAGTTGTTGGGAAAGTGCTGGTGGCTCTGGTATAAGAAATAGAAGACAGCGATCTAAGGAATGCAGTAGTAGAGGATACAGGAGTATTCATGGAGACCCTGAAAATGGAATTTATCTAAGATCCCCAAACATCCATCATGTTTTGAAAATTTTATATGTAATCTCAACCTGAGTGAAGAACAAGCGATGGTGATTTGCTGGTGTTCCTCATTTTCTGTGTTTCCTTCTATCGTTACACAGGTGCGATAAAATCTAATGTCCCCACCCGCCTGATGTCCACCTGCATTGTTTGTCACAGGATTAAGGGTCTTGGTCTCTCTAGAGTTCAATTCAATGGTGCCGCTTAATCCGTAAATGTATTGTTGGGGGAGATCACATATCGGAGGACATTATATTCTACTACACCGGTTTACACCGGTTCAGTCTCCAGACACGATCCCTGCCTTGCATTGGATATGATAGCTGTTAGTGTTGAAGAGAGTGTTCAGCAGGCCTACTGTGGGCGCATACAACCTTGATTTTCAGTTTCGTTTGATTATCTGATAAAGGCCTAAGCTGGCAAATTAAAGCGAATGGCTCGCGGGGTTTGTTTACATTTTTGGTGGTACCTTCCATAGAGAGTGAATCTAGCCTCCAGGCAAAGCCGTGCTCCAGCCATATGCAACACCTGTGCAAATATGCGTATGTAAACACTGGGGACGAGATTCCATTAAAAATTTGTTAAAATGCGTTAATGACGTTTTCACATTCACTGAGTCAAGATGTACATTTTGTACTATTCCCATTGATTTTGAAGCGGCAGATTTTGCAGAAAACGCCTCCAAAGTTTGGCTCTCTAATGCATTTCCCATTAAACTAAAATCCTTCTTTTGCCTTTTTCTCAAAATGGTGCTTGATATCGATAACCAACTGTCATGGCGCCACAACAAACCCCGCGAGCCATTCGCTTTAATATTTTCCATCTCATGATATTGAGACAGGAGAAGACCGGTCTAGTAGGTCTGCGTTCATTTCTCTCCGAGCAGTTTGAAACATGTGAGGTAAGAGCTGAAGTGAATGAAACACAACAATCACACGCCTTTCACCACAAAATGTGCAAGCTTCAATTCATTGTGACCTGACGGTGTCAGGATAAATAATGCCATTGATCACTGGTTGTTCTGTCGGTGGTTGAGTTATTACGACATGATTGGTGATTACTAGGCATATTACATCATAACTTTGGGCCTACCTGGGGAAAAGTTTGGTCGTTCCGAACAGTTATGGGTTGCCAACAACTCTATTAAGATTTTCTTGTGACAATCTTATCAGAAAAATCTTTCTCAGATTTTTCTTACTAAGATCTTACTAAGAAACAGCTAAGATAATTAGAACAAAAATTTATATATACAAAAAAAAATATATATATATACAAAAACGTTCGCAAAAGAATTCACTTGGTGCAGAAAATGGGCAAAGCAGTTCCAAATAACGTACCACGCTCCCTTATCTAACGTGGGAAAAAGGAAGGTTAGAAATGTGTTAAAGATATGCAATAGCGCACGAGGTGTCTCAAAGGTAAGGAAAGCTATTAAAACCCCCAACACCATAGCTGTGGCTGTATCAACTTTATTCGTCCGCGGGGTGCCCAAATTCGTTTTCATTCGGTTCCTACTTTGTACTTGTAGAGTTCTGACAATAGTGCCAGTAATTAATAACAGACTCAAGAATGGGATGAAAGTATTTATGAGTACACTAAGACCCCACATGTAACCAATAGAAAATACAGGGCTTTTGTATAACTCCGACCTGGTCAGCTGCGGCCGCATCCTTCCAACACAAGAGTCGTAGACATAACTGACTGTATGACTCAATATGTATGGGATACGGTACACCAATGAACAGATAAGTATACAAGTGATTGCAATGTATGCGTTGCGTTTTGTACAAACAGCGGCAGCATGTAATGGCCTGCAAACAGCTACGTAACGCTCCACAGCAACGTACACAACAACGTAGATAGATGATGTCTTTGCTGACAGAAGAATGACGTAAATGTACACCCACGCTAAGTCCTGAAACTCCATGAACGCATTCACCAATGCAACATAATAATGCACGTGCTTCATGGTGGTACTGAAAAATTCCATAATTAAATTGATGCTGTCAACGACGGCTAAAGCCCGGAGTAAAATACACCTCGATGTGTAAGGCCTTTCCTTCCCAAAGACTGCAAAGGACAACGCGTTCCCGACGAGGCCTAATGGTACGATGAGCAACATCACAGGCCCCAGAAGAATGAATTTCATATAGTCCACTGGATAATGGAGGCACATCATTCTGTATCCGGGCAGGCATTTTGACATGCCAGTCGATGTTGATGTCACATTCGAATCCATAGCAAGAAAAACAATAGTATTCCTCTTCGATCAGATCGAGAGAGGCATAAAATATAGAATATACATGAATAATCATGAATGACGTTACGAATCCAATCGTTGTTGTAGACACTCAATGTGATGACAATCAGATTTTTCCATGTGATGACAATCAGATTTTTCCATGTGATGACAATCAGATTTTTTCCATGTGATGACAATCAGATTTTTCCATGTGATGACAATCAGATTTTTCCATGTGATGACAATCAGATTTTTTCCATGTGATGACAATCAGATTTTTCCATGTGATGACAAATCAGATTTTTCCGTGTGATGACAATCAGATTTTTCCGTGTGATGACAATCAGATTTTTCCGTGTGAAGACAATCAGATTTTTCCATGTGATGACAATCAGATTTTTCCAAACACTTTTGAATTGTCCTTGAAGACAGAATAACGCAGAACTTTTTTCCAGAATTGAAATGTGGTTCCAAAGCTAGGAATCCACTGCTGATTTTCTGCGTTGCGACTTGCTTTGCAGCCTGCTACCTGCGATTGAATACTATCGCAAGGAACTGATACCCGTCGCCGACAGATTGCCGACTGAAATTGACCTTATCTTCGCCATTGGTGGAAATCACGTCTAGCGAGTCCACTACGGCGATCGAGTGCCCAGTTGCAAAGCAAGTCGCAACGCAAAATCAGCTTGAAAATCAACGATTGATTCCTATCTTTAGGTACATGTAAATGTAATTGTACCCAGATCTGTAGACCTTCGAATATTCTTCTACTGCTTGCAAAATAAGGTTACAATGATTCGATACGCACAACAGCCTTCTAATTATGAAATGTTGACTACCCCAGGGATATCAAAACCTTCTTTTTATCTGTATTTATTGCCTAATGCTCTATTATGATTTCACATTGCGGGTGTTTATTCAGATTACATATGCCTGCTGAAAAAAACGTCCCTAATTTTCTGTGCTTAGCATTTAGAATATTCAACAGAACGATTATGTTGCTTTTTTCATAGGGAGTGACTATTCGGCGAGCGTAGCTCTCTGTGCAGTCACTCTCAATCCACCCTGACCCAACTCTAAATCAACCGAACAAAAATAGTGCCAATGGCACTGTGCCCGCTTGGCTTGACAGCATAGTAGCCCTCTAATACACATGCAAGATATGAAGTTGCTTGGTGCAATAATGACGAACTGCGGAAGGTTCGTTACTTTTGTAGAACTTTGACCTCTGCGACCTTGAAAACTAGGTCAAATTAAAAACTGGGGTATTGTGTTATGTATCCTCATTAGATATACCCATGACCAAAATTTGATGAAGATCCGTCACCTCGTTAGGGAGAAATAGCACTTTAGGTGATTTTGGTTTTGGCCCCCTAGTGGCAATGTAAAGAATCAGATTTCACAGAAATGCTGTCTGTAAGTTGCTGTAACATAGAGGCACGTGTGTACAAAGTTTCAACACAATAACTCACTCCATTATCAAAATATAGCCCTTTGAAGTTTTTCACAAAACGCCCCCTGGAGGCCAAACTAGGAAACCAACCGTGCTCAAAATCGAACTCGACCTATCTTAGGCCCATATACACACCCACCAAATACCAACAAGTTTTGATGAAAAATAAAGGCGCTAGAGCGCTAACAAACCAAAGGTTTACGGACGTTCGTACGTACGTACGTCCTAACGCACGACAGACCACCACTCAATGACCCCAACCACAGCATAAGCCCTGCTGGGCCTTGCGGCCAAGCGGGCTAAAAATGTATTCTGCTAAAATACGGACTTTCTTAATTTAGAAATTATTCTTACATGTACATGTATAGCATTCATGTTTTACTGCCGCGCAACTAATTCACTTTTAACCATGGTGGTTGCAGAGAGAGGGTCGGAGTAAAACCTGGCGTATGGCGAATGGCGAATGGCGAGTCAGCCAAATAGAAAGCTAGTTTTGGCTAGGCATATTACGTGCAGCGCGGCGGAGAAGCCGCCGCGCGGAGCGCTTTAACACAACACGTGCCCGAGAGAGAAAAAGTACCCAGAATTCATTGCGAATCCATACCGTGAGTTTCATTCGAGTGGCACAAATATGGCGCCCAAAACACGCTATAACCATAAACGCTGTAACGTTCTCACGGAAAGAGAGACATTCCAGACCGGCTGTAACCAATTCGCCGTTGTGATTAACTTATCCTTTCTCCGTTTGTGCCTCTTATATTCAATGAGGTGCCCATTATATTCCAAATATATTCTCAATACACTTTCGATTCTTTTAATGAACGGATTTAATCGAAAAATGGTGATTTAAAAGCGGGGGTAGTTCCACCGATCGCCGCCATTTGCAATGCGGCGCGTTGCTAAGCGTGACGTCAGAAGCTTTCCAGGTCTCACTACACAGTTTTTGCGACGTTGCTAAGCGTGACGTCAGAATCGCTGCAGGTCTTACTACACAGTTTTGGTGGAACATGTCATATGGCACTGGCGCTACTCAACTGGTCCTGCGCCCCGTGACTTCACCAGGACTCCCATCAAGCTAGGGGCCTGGGGGTTTCCCCCAGAAACCCCCCCCCCCCCCCTTCAATCAAATTCAATGATCCGAACCGACCGGATTCCATTAGATTGATATCTAATAGACATATCCACGCATAGATTATGTTTATTAACGAAGTTTCTTTTGAGTAATGAGACATTAGTTGACCGACTACCAAGAAAAATCAGCACTTTTTGGGGCAGGATCGCCCCGTTCAAAATCAAATATCTCCTCTAATACGCGACAGTCACCGAGATAACACTTGATAATTGTCAAGACAAATTTACTCAATAAATTAGTACTATTAAAACCATGATACACTTAGCGAACAATTTTAGTAATACTTTTTAAGAGCGCGATTTCAGATCTCACTTCACGAATTCCGCTCCGGAAGTACCCGAATCGTCCCGAAGACGAAAATCAGCAGGAATCAAAATGGAGAAATTAAATTAATCCCTTTTGGAAAGACATCTTGAATACATGGTCAATAATCCCTAGAAATAATCAACTGACAACAGTGGAAATCCTATCACAACCCCTTTGGTATAATCGGAACATTTTGAAGCAAAACAAACCTATTTTTATGCACATTGGTTTAATAGAACCATAAGATGTATAAATGATCTTGTGGATGAAAGAGGACACTTCTTAACTCACGGTCAGTTTCAAGAAAAATACGATATACGAGTTTCTTTCATTGAATACTCGGGTCTCATTCATGCAATTCCAGGAGACTGGAAAACACGCTTGAACACTTATGGAAAAAAATAACATCACCTCTTCAAAACGACCTAATAAAGAAAATTATGACAGAAAAAAACCATCAAAACCATTCTACAACCTTTTATATAAGTCTCATTTTGAAATGCCAAACCACTCACAAAACAAATGGCGTGAGGATATCCCTGAATGTGAACCAGAAAATTGGAATTCATACTACAAATTGGCGAAAACAACAACTCCTGAAACTAAAATACAGTATTTTCAATATAAGATCCTCCATAGGATTCTGGTGACCAACTCGAAGCTCTTCTATTTTGGAATTAAAGATATAACAACAAATGTACCTTTTGTCACTTAGAAAAAGAAAGCATCACCCATTTGTTTTGTGAGTGTCCTATTACACACCTTTTCTGGAAAAATCTGACAAGCTGGTTTTATACCTCTTTTAATATAAACGTCAATTTCGACAGGTTCTCAATTATATTTGGTATGAAAAACGAAGATGCCTCCATTAACTCCATCTTATTGTGGGCAAAATACTATATCTATTGTTGTAAATGTAAAGAAGTAAAACCAGATTACCAAGGATATCAAGAAATTTTAAAGAAAAACATTAACATAGAAAAACATGTCCTCAGAACCAAACACTTTTGGATAAATAAATGGCAGACATTCCTCCCGGGTCTCGGGATTTCTTAAAGATAATGTATCACGACTTCATTGTTTACATTCAATGTTTGTAAATGTAAGAGTGTCTGCTAATACCCAAGGTCGGCTCGGTATTGTTCGGGCCCATTCGGCCCCGAGCCTTGTATGCATGGATAATTATAATCCCCTCAGGTATTTTTGAATAGGCAGGCAGTTCGCTTTGGGATCCCGAACTGACTGCACGTGCTGTATATACGTTCTGTAGATAATATTTTAAGACCAGTATTAGTATCTGAATATAGACAATATCTTGGAGCCGTCTCTCTCTTGTTCCGTGCCAACCAGAAGTTAATAGTGAACTCGTGGACCAGAAGAGCGATACAGTTCTACATTTGGGGGCTCAGCCGTTTCGTATATAGTATGTATCTTGTGATTTGATTTTTCTGCTGTTGATCAACCGTCATGGCGGCGTTGAACCATCTACGTAAGGCAAACGATACGAGTTTGGATCGCTGGTAGATTTTGGTGTTTCGGCCTGTCGTTACGTTGTTTTTCTCTCGGGAGACGCAGGAGACGTATTCTTCAGTTCATTCCGTACGGATCGTCATTGAGCTAACTCTGGCAGTCGGCCATTGTTTTTGTCCGTTTGTGGTTCCTGTACATTGTGCATTGTGAGTAGTTCACCGGTATGTACTCACTGCCTTCGTTTGTATTCCCCGGGTGTACACCATGCTTTCAGTAGTCTCGCGCGCAACGTTGTGACTGACTTTTGCTCAATCGTAAGTACTGTCTTGTGTAGTGGACTGCGCTGTGGACATCGGACTCTGACTGTTGACGGGTGAGAGAGACTGAGACTGTTCTTTTCGTTTTATGATTTATGTTTTATTATGCCTATTATATATTGAGTTTGCTGGTATTATGTTTTAGTTCAATGGTATGATTTTAATTCATTTGCATGATATGATTTGATTTGAGTATGCTTACCTGCCTATGAATTTAGTTGCGTGTCATTACCTGTCATTTTGCTTATGTGTGCTGTGTTTTATGTTTGCATGTTTGACATAAGCATGCAGGCGTAAACATTTATCGTGCATGTACATTCATTTGGGTTTTATGTTTTGCCTTTTTATCATTTTGACACATTTAATTTAATGTTAAGGGTATAGCAGACGGGTATTTTTAGTTGACCTTGCATTGTGGGACAGTGTTTAATTTTGGTGTGAGCTAGGTGGTGATGTTGGACTTGCTGTTTTCTGGGGGAAAGGTTGAGGTATATGCGTAAGTTGGTACCGCGTGTTTGGTTATGTGTTTTCGTGGGGGTTGTTACTTCCCTGTGGTGGTAAGTGGTGACTCTTAGGATATTTTCAGCGGTTCAGCTTTTTGAGGCGAGAGGCGTTACTCGTCTTGGTGCTTATGCTAAGGTAGAATACTTTCCCGTTGACTGGTCGCAGCAAAGTTTGATTTTCTCCAACGTACTGGCACCACTGGCCGCCCACTCTGTTCCCGCTTTGGCTTTGGCAGGTTACTTTCAAAGTTGAACATT
This sequence comes from Notospermus geniculatus, assembly GCA_002633025.1. NCBI lineage: Eukaryota > Metazoa > Nemertea > Pilidiophora > Heteronemertea > Lineidae > Notospermus > Notospermus geniculatus. The sequence goes on from NMRB01002225.1 coordinate 21,209, forward strand.
TCAACATCGGCTTGCTTCTCTTTGCATCTGTGGTGAAATTTTATTGAATTTGCCTGGTATTTTGTACCTTGACCTCCGATATACAATACAGCAGTTAAGGTTCCTGTCATACTCATACTGCCTTCGTTTAGACCGTAGTCATAGAATATTGATAGAGATTTATTTTTTCGAACACTTAGAACGGTAGGGCTAATTACAATCTGCCTTGGTTTATTCTGTGGTGTGTGCGAATAAAATATGGCGGAGGGTGGTGTACCTAAAGAGGAAAATATGGACCCCCCTACCGGTACTGGTTCTAGTGGACAATTCAATAGGTCTGAGGTATACAATATCTGTTTGGAGATGTTGGAGGATCTCGATCTCCACCAGCGGGCAGAAATCATTAGAGCTTTAAGCCGCGCAAGGCCAACCCCTAAACTTGACGCCGGGAAACTACCACAAGCCCCATATAGGGAGGGCAACCCTAATGTTCATGTTCAGTCGATGGGTCGTGGAAAGAAAATTTACTTTAGGACACCACCTGTTAATTATTCATAGGCGGTATTTCATATCAATGCACGCATGCTTACTAAAAATGGCTGAAGTCGACACATTTCGTGAAGAAAGTCTGGGTATTTTTAATGGGAAAATGCATTGGAAAGGGTTAATAGCCCCATTTCTGTTCTGTGTGATTATTTGCTAAATGGCTTCACCTGCCCTCATTCTACCCTAAGACCAGTCTGTGGTAGAAATTTCAGCTAGATCTGCCGACCCCCCACCTTGCCACTTTTTGCATGATCCTGCATGGTTCTATCGTGGACACACACTTAAGTCACGCAAAGCCAACCACTAAACTTGACGCCGGGAAACCAGCACAAGCCCCATATAGGGAGGGCAACCCTAACGTTCATGTTCATGTTCAGTCGATGGGTCGTGGAATTGCGAATTCATTTATGAGGGTACGACCTAACATAGGTCGTGGTCAAACTGTAGGAGAATTATTGCGACATAGCACGCCCCGTGACGCGTCTAAGATACCCCCCATCGGTGCTGAGCGAAAGCGTTTACAGTTTCAAGACTTGGAAGGTGATTCGGGAAATCCCAAGCAACCTCATTATGTTGTGCATGCGCCGCGTTTACCCTCTTTTACTGGCGACAAGAAGTCAGATGTGTCCTACCGGCAGTGGAGGGCCGAGGTAAAAGGTTTATTAGCGGACCGTGGACTGCCTGTTCACACAGTTGTTAATGCCATGCGACGTTCGTTAAAGGGCATGGCGGCAGAATGCTTGTTGCAGTTTGGGGAGGGAATTTTCAATCCCCATGCTGTGTTAGAGGATTTTGATAAGCTATTCGGTGAGGTATTGACTTCAGAACAAATACTTGCAAAATTTTATGTGTCTTCGCAGGAGCCGGATGAGACAGTTACTGCCTGGGGTTGTCGTATCAGAGAAATTTTGTCTAGATGCCCAGATGACACGTATAAGTCAAGTCCCCAGTCTCAGGCAATACTTCGACAAACATTTTGATCTGGCCTTCGTAATGAGAAGATTAAGACAGCCACGCGTCATAAATATGACGCGGGCGCAAGTTATAGTGAGTTATTGGTGGCAGCTAGGTCAGTTGAGCAGGAGATGGGTTTAGGAAAACCTAAGCCAATCAGCCAGCTCTCTGAAAAGTCAACGGCCGATGAAGTCAATAAACTTGACCTTGTGTTAAAAAAGCTCTCTGCCTTAGAAAGCGAGGTTGCGGATTTGAAGAAATCTAAGGCCAGGGAACAGGCCAAAAAGGCTGATGAGCAAGCCCGGTCGGAAAAGTCCACAGGTGGAGAGAAGCAATATCGATTTCAGGGTAAATGCAATTATTGTAAGAAAAAGGGACACAAGGTGTCTGACTGTTTTAAATTGAAGAACAAGAGTTCGGAAAACCGAGACCAACCTTTGACCGGGGGCAGTCAAGGGTCCAAGGAGTGAGGCCCTATAATGTCCTTGTGGGTAAAGCGTCTGAAACCGCGGTTTTACTTGGGGAGAAGTTGGTTGATTGTCTCTTAGATACGGGGTCTGTGGTTTCGACGATTTCCTACTCGTACTTCGTGGAAAATTTTCCGAATGTAGATAATATTTTAAGACCAGTATTAGTATCTGAATATAGACAATATCTTGGAGCCGTCTCTCTCTTGTTCCGTGCCAACCAGAAGTTAATAGTGAACTCGTGGACCAGAAGAGCGATACAGTTCTACATAAACATGGGATGTTTACATTATGTTATTTTGGACTTTTGTGACATGCCAACCACCAAATTGAATACTTTCGGTATCAGAAGAATTTCTAGAGGGTCATGCCACCAATAAATTATTTAGGCCTATAAGACAAAGAAAGACTAGACATAAACAAACAAAATGTAAATAAACAATGATTTTCGTGGCCCGCAAAAATACCCGTGATACATTATCTTTAATCCATGACAGTACAATTTGATACTTTCATAATGTCAAAAGAAAAATACTTGGTCATCTTGGTATCCACTTGCACGCTATCTTCCGACCTCTTCTCTCTTCTTGCACTCTCCCCTTTTTTATTGTAATTAAAATGATACTAATGTGCCAGATCCCAAAAACCCAGCTGCCGGGCATTGTAGGGAACTTTTTTGTAGAAGGCAGCACATTGGTACCAATAAAAAAATTTAAAAAAAAAGGAATCAAAATGGCTGCCTCGTGTGTGGTCGGTCGAAAACTGCGAAATATTTCCCCAAATTTCTCGGACTTGTGAGTAAGAATGACCTCCTAGAGTAGTTGGGAGTGTGCGGTACGATTGAATTGTCAGATTGAACCCACTACAGTAACATTGGTATGACGGATGCCGACGTTATTTGTGGTTTTCTGGCAACTTCATGCAGTATACAAAAAATACACTGCTGTATGTACCGTAACAAGCGAAGAAAATTGTCCAGGCTGAGATTCGAACCTGGAACCTCCTGCTTTGTAAGTCCAACGCTCTACCACTGAGCTAAAGAGACATGTCCCGCCAGCTGGACTGGTAGGAACGCGGATTATATCATTGTAGCTCGGCTACCAATAGCTTCGCTACATAGCCTCCCCCTCGGCAGGTCGGACGCCCCCCTGACCACAACAACGTGTAACTCATGGGCTGGTCTACCCTGCTTTCCCGCAAGCTCACTATACAAAGGTCCCGACTTCAGCGCCCTGCACGAGGTGAGAGACACACAAACTAATCGTGCCCCGTACTGACATACCAATGTAACAAGCGAAGAAATTGTCCAGGCTGAGATTCGAACCTGCAACCTCCTGCTTGTGAGTCCAACGCTCTACCACTGAGCTAAAGAGACATGTCCCGCCAGCTGGACTGGTAGGAACGCGGATTATATCATTGTAGCTCCGCTACCTATAGCTTCGCAACAGTAGGCCTACAGCGCATGGTACATGGTAATACTGTCATTTTTGCAGCTGTTGTTGGCTTCAACAAGAAGGAGTCAACAAGATGGCGAGAGGAACAAACCGAACGAAGAGAAGGGCCAACGAGACGGCTAGACGAGCCAACGAGACGGCTAGAGGAGAAAGCCGGACGGCTAGATGAGGCAATGGTACGGCTAGAGCAGGCGAAGGGATGGCTAGAGGAACCCATGAGATGGCTAGAGGAGCGAACGAGACGGCTAGAGGAGCGATCAAGACGGCTAGAGGAGTCAACGGCTTGAGGAGGCAACGAGACAGATAGTGGGGAACAAGACGGCTAGAGGAGGTAACGGGTCGGCTAGAGCAGGTGAAGGGATGGCTAAAATACAGCAAACGGGTGCTGTCAAAATACAGAAAAGTGCTGTGTTACTCTGCTGCCAGCATTTGCTGTAAAGATTTTGCTGTTAAATTTTTTTACAGCAAATGTTGGCAGCAGAGTAACACAGCACTTTTCTGTATTTTGACAGCACCCGTTTGCTGTATTTTGACCGCAAAATCGTATAATTTCTTGAAAAAATGCAGTCTTTAAAACTGAGAAACTGTAATCTTGCTGCTAAATTCCAGTAAAAAAACAGCAGTTTGCAGTCCCATGCAGTGAAAATTCTGCTGTAAATTTACAGATATTACAGATATTTTAACAATGTGGAATACGTGCGTTCTTTGTTGGCCCTTTTGTTGAAGACCCCTTTTGCAGACCATTCCTAGCACAGTTGCATATCTTCCATTGGTACGAACCTGCTGGTGGCGCATCCTCTGGTAGAGGATTGCCTTTCGTCTCAGGAAACACGACAGCAACGAGTATGACGGTAACTCCAACGAGACATCCGTTGATGATGTATGGGAACGTCCAGTGAACAACATCGCCCTGAAAAAAATATCAGATGTATTGTCGAAAAATATTACAAGTATTGTCGACACTGTCATCATCACAAAGTTGGTGACAGTTGAGCAAAGTGTTAAGGTCTAATAACTCAACGTAATACATACTCTAGTTTCGTGTTTTTAACACACCTTCATTACAAGGTAGTGAGACCGCCTGCATCGTAATATGCATTGAGTATGACAATAGGCCTCTTGGAGTAAAAGGCCAAGGTGGAGATAAGGCGGGGGAGGATTGAATTTAGTTGACCCTATGTTGTAACTGATCAGACTATGAATGACTTGTGGTTTGTATTGGTATTTATCCTTGCGGCGTTCGGCCGTCAGTAGGAGTTGAATGAAATTGACCACGTGGACTAGGGAGCCCGAAAAGGCCTAGACGTCTCGAGCGGTGCAGACACCGTGTGGCCCAGCGATTGGTCATCCGTGGTGAAAGAACTGAAATACCCTTTGTGTACCTGTTGCGGGGGCGGCGCGTTCAATGCCCGCTTTGAATATCTGGACGGTGTGTTAAAAACACGAAACTAGAGTATATCACTTAATAGATGGTTAGTAGGCCGTAAGCTGTGCCTGGTTATGTTCGAGTGACTTGGTGAGTGGAAGCCACACCTGCCAACTCACCAGCAGTACAATCTGCGGTGCGATGATCCCACCAACTCTTGCGGCGATATCTCCAATACCGAACCCGACTGATCTGAAAACAGAAAGGTAAGACTAAAATACATTGTGTACTTGCACTGGCATTTTCTCGGCTGTTTGTCTCATCATTCTTAAATAAAAAGTTTGATAATAGGCCCCTATTGTAGGCCTACCAACTGTTCCCATGTATGGCCTACCTCATCAATGTTGGGTATATCTCGGAAGTTATCAGCATTGTAACTAGCCATGTCTTTCCAATGGTTATTTTTCCGATGAAGGCGAGGACCGTCCGTGCCGTTGCTTGCTCTTCTATCTGACCAGCAGCATGGAGAATGACGATACCAAACATGGCGACGATCGGCACAGAGACGAAGAGGAAGTAGGTACAGTTGGGGTCAGAAGTTTACATACACTTTGGTAAAAAATATTCAACTCAAATTTTCAAAAGGTTTTATTGTTCTTTCAAAAACTTTTTTCATGGGGAATTATACTTAAGATGTCTACTTTATTTTCTTGCTTCATTCATTGATTACAGTTTCTTTATTTCAGAATTATGTAACATAGTTTGTTCGATCTCAGAAATACAGTGGCTCAAAAGTTTACATACACTATACATTAGCACTTGTAGCATTGCCTTTTACTGCCAGAACCTGACTCGGACATCTAGAACAAGCATCCACAAGTGTCTCCCGATACCCTTGGGGAATTTGGGCCCACTCCTCTTGACAGTAGTTATGTAACTCAGTCAAATTTGTTGGTTTCTTGCTCTGACTCATCTGTTAAGCTCATCTAAAAAGTTTTCAATTAGATTTCATTCCGGACTTCACGAAAATCACTCTAAAACCTTCCCCTGTTGTCCTCAAACCATTTGTCGACTACTTTTGCTCTGTGCTTAGGACTGTTGTCTGATTGAATGTTCCAATCGCGCCCTAGCTTCAATGATTTGGCAGAGGCCTTGATGTTGTCATCAAGAATCTTGAAGTAATCCTTTTTCTTCATGATCCCATTGACCTTCTGGAGTCTCCCCGTGCCGGTTGCAGCAAAGCAGCCCCAAAGCATGATGCTACCACCACCATGCTTGACGGTCGAGATGGTGTTCGTTGGGTTGAAGGCCTCGCCCTGTTCACGCCAGATGTTCTTCTGGTCATTACGACCAAAATGCTCCATTTTCATTATGTCAGACCGCAGAACCTTCCTCCAAAATGCTGATTCTTTGTATTGATGCTCCTTTCCAAACTTCTCCCTTGATTTTTTGTGCCGATCTTTGAGCAGTGGCTGCTTCTTTGCGCGGTACCACTTCAGTCCATGTCGATGCAGAACATCCTTAACCGTAGATCCTGGCACACTCAATCCTGCATCTTGGAGATCCTTGCAGAGCTGCTTTTTTGGGTCACCTGTGGTTGATTTTCACATTTGCACCAGTGTCTGTTCGTTTTTGGGGGGTCAGTTTCCTGTTTCTTTCGCCCCTTGGCTTGGTCAATGTGTTCCCGAGGTCCTTGTTCTTCCTGACGATGGTGTGAACGGAAGCCCTGGGTACCCTAAACTGCTTAGCAATGTGGCCTAATGAGGAGCCTATCTTGTGAAGATCAACCCCACGCTTTCTAAGGTCTTAGCTGTACAATTTGGATTTTCCCATCTTGTCTCGATAGTTCTGACTGTAGGAAAGGGCTAAAGACCATAGAAATGCCTTCTCATGTAGCCACTATGGGATGTCCCGGGTTATTATATAACTGATGTGGTGACCAATGATCAGTAAAATGACTATGAGGTACCGGTCATCAATTTTTCGAAGATTCGAGGTTGTGTTTTTAGAGTTTGACTAGGTGTATGTAAACTTTTGAGCCACTGTATTTCTGAGATCGAACAAACTATGCTACATAATTCTGAAATAAAGAAACTGTAATCAATGAATGAAGCAAGAAAATAAAGTAGACATCTTAAGTATAATTCCCCATGAAAAAAGTTTTTGAAAGAACAATAAAACCTTTTGAAAATTTGAGTTGAAAATTTTTTACCAAAGTGTATGTAAACTTCTGACCCCAACTGTACGTTTTCTGCCGAGCCTAAAACAATGATGCCCAGGCAATATTATTGTTCTGGGCACTTTTAAAGTCGCACAGTATAGACAGATGGGTCATAATCGGCGAGCATAGTCTCGGTAACCCCGCCGCTGTTTCGAATTTGGGGATCCGTAGCAGTACTGTGGAACGAAATGGCTGGCTGCGCAAGACTACACAAAGAATTGGGGATTCCCCAAGGGGATTCCCAAAACCTCGATGCAGGATAATGCTATAATATGTGGTTCTATGGTTCTATACACTACGCACGCCTGTAAATGAGGTTGCACTATATTTCGACCGAACTGGGAGTGAGTAGCGGTGCATACTGTGCGGCTTTAACATGGATTCTGCAGGGTACTATACGCGTTCGTCTTGGTTAATAAAGCATGATTAAGGCCTAGACGCCATGTTCCCGGAACGCCGCGAAGCGGCGAATCTGCGAAGCAATCTGACGTCAAAAGTGGAACGCTGCTGTGATATGGTTATGTAAATAATTTTTCGAGAATGACTAAAAATGGGCTTTGCTTCGCAACTAAGGCGCGTTTGAGGCTGGAACGCATGGGGAACGATGAAGACGGTAAAGACTGAAGTTTGAGACGTGGAATTGAGTAAGCAGAGCGTGAAATTATTATTTGCGGGCCTAATTTAGGTTTTGTGTATACGTCACACAACGCCGCCGCCTGCTGGTCGCCTGGTTACCTAGCCTCGTCCCAGGTGTAGTCTCGCGCAGCCGTTTCGTGCACCTCGTCCCAGGTCTAGTCTCGCGCAGCCAGCCGTTTCGTGCAAGACGTCGCCCGTGTTGCGCTTTCTGCACATGCGTATCTTCCCCGAATGTGGACCGGGGCAGGCTCGAACCAACCGTGGCTCGGAGCGTAGTCCTGTAACACACCCGAACCATGGAGAGGTACACCCCTCCATGGTTCGGGTGTGTCCATCGTTCATGTCATTGTATGCCAAGCCACTGTTCTGTTGTCGACGTTACAATTAATCCACACATATATTGGCCTGACTCCAAGGGCCTAGGCCTACTCATGTATCTCAAGCCGCCCAGCTGAACCAACAATGACTGGTTCCGATTCCTCTGGACCACCCACACCATACATGTCGTAAGTCTGTATGGTGCATCTTATTATTATTATTATTATTATACGAAACTTGTATAGCGCCTTAATCCAAAATGGCTCTAAGGCGCTGTACATAAAATAATTTTATAAGACAATGCCATAAACGAATAATTAGGACGATAAAACAATTTAAGAAAAACTCTGCATAAAAAGATGTGTTTTTAAACTAGTTTTAAAAGAACAGAGTGACTCAGCCAACCTCACACCCAACGGCAAAGCGTTCCACAGAAAAGGCGCCGCATTGAATGCGGGGGTGGGGGGCAAGAACTAAATAAACGCTGATAATTTTCCCAAGATTCTTAATAATCAAGCTTACAAGTTTGCCAAAGGGATGACGGTCCAACCAAGAAAGAGCCCAGGCAGGGACGAATACACTGTATTCAGGTATATGTCTCCACTCAAGTCAGGGATTGATACGATGATGCCGTAGTACAGGCAGGAGATACTGAACCTGCAAAATGTGAAGTGAAAGCATTGTGCCATTAATGGGTGAGGTCAAAGTTGTTCCGTGTATAATAAAGTGTAATCTGAGGTGTAAAATCAAGTGTTAAAGGGCCTCTAGAGGCAGCTCGCCATTAGGCTACTATCAGTACCGGTTCTTCGGCCAGGCGGCGCCACTTTAACGTAATAATCACTGGTACCATGGGTACGAGGTATTCAACCTGGGTTTTCCCCAGGGTTTTCCCCTGCCATGCTGGCTGCCTCTAGAGGCCCTTTAACCTGAGCCCCAAATTGGTAAAACTTGAAGCTGAGGCACACTTCATACCGATAACACCGAAATAACACCTATATAGTTTTGATGGGGAACCCCCACAGTTTCTTTGAATCTATAGGCCTACCCAGATCTCCAGATTGTGTATAGGATTGCTGTGAACTTGGCAATTCCCTGCGAATGGTCAGCCTGTCTGTGGTATCCACCTCCTGATGCCAGGTACTGGATGAAGGTAGACATCCGTGTAGATGATGCCACAAACGACTGGTTACCTACGGCTCTGAAGCAGTGGAGCCGAATCGGTAGATGGCGTCCTGGGTAACCCTAAAGTTTACCCAGGACCAACCTGGGTAACCCTAAAAGTTACCCAGGACCATCCTGGGTAAACTTTAGTCATGTTAGTGTACTAAAGTTTACCCAGTTTGAAATTCTCGCACTTTTACACCTGCGGTCGAGGATCTTGAAAGCGGCACTTAGTCGTACATCAGTGAACGAAATCCATCAAATCGGCAAAAATGGCAGCTGATAACGTCACCCGTGTAGCTTCATCCAGTTTACTGTTGAGTGAGCCGGAGTCGTCTTGTAACAGGTTCAGTGGAGAAAGCTGGCCGCCTTTCCACCGTGGAGAATCGGCAGCGCAGTAGCCGAGTTTTTCAGGTGGTAGCACTGGTATCCGAGTCGAACATGGCGGCTGTGTCACATATCGATGTGTGTGTTGCCGACTAAAACGCGAAAGATGGAGAGTTTCGGTCGAGGTGAGCGAATTTAAAGTCCCAGCTTCATCCCCCGTCCAGCAGCATCAATTACTTGATGCAACTGGTTCAACAACGAACAAAAATGTCAACCGGCTGATGGTTTGTTTGAAATTCCTACCGACTTCATAAAAAAGCAGACTTTTTGAGGGCCCCAGGAGTGCCCGCCCGAACAAAAAAATGACTGAGAGTGAAGTGGATCCCAAACAGGAAGTGACGTAAACTCAGGAAAAATGGCCGACTCGCAGGGTATTTCGGGTAATACACCTGCTGCAGAGGTGCAGCGAAATGAGCCGTGCATGCTCCAATGACGTTACATCAAACAATGGTGTGGCGTACTTCACACGAGTCACGTCACGGTCGGCTCACACCTCTGCGTCCTGTGTACTCCAGCAGTACTTGTGACGACGTCGTCGTCAGGGCGGTCATGGCAGTGTTGCGGCTGGGCTGCTTCCTACTACAGCAGGCCTTTTGGACGATTCCCTTTGTTTTCACCCGGGTTTTCAATTCAATCCAGCTGTTATCGTTCAATAACTTACAGACGTAGGTGACTTTTTGAATTTTCATGCGCTCAGTTAGTACGCCCCACTGAAACTTTGAATCGAGCACGAAATGGCGACGATGAGACCTTAGCCCGATGTTGGCCGATTGGTTCCGAATTCCTCAGTTGACGTCATCATTCCGAAGATTACCGGACGTTTCCGATCTCATTCTGTGCCTTTTGTGTTTTAGGGACACAAAACTTCATTGCACTTTATTTCATTGCACTTTATTTAATCAACGAAGTCATTTTGGTCGAAAATGCACATTTTGTCCAAAGTATATGATCATTATGAACTAAATGAAGAGTGCCTGGACGGGGGATGAAGCTGGGACTTTAAGTAAATTCGAGGATGATCTAGTGATAATTTGCAATAGAACACGCCGAAATATAGGTGCTGAAGGAGTGTTGTTTCTTTGTTTGAAGTGGAAATGTTCGTAGTGTAAGCCGGTTGTTTCATTGATCGCAGTGATCAGCTGGTGACACTTGAACGTTTCCACTTCAAATGTAAAATCGACTACGTAATTCCAATTAAGGAAGCTTTAGATTAATAGATTATAAACTGGAGGTCATCCTCGGCATGGTCTAAGCGTGTATACCTTTCATCTTCGGTACATTTGCTCCCCGCTTTGGAGTTGACATCTTCAACATTTGTGACACAGCCGCCATGTTCCGACTCGGATACCAGTGCTGCCACCTGAAAAACTCAGCTACTGCGCTGCCGATTCTCCACGGTGCTTTCATAATTTTCAGCTCTTCTTGCTGCAGCTGCAACAACTTGCATGGCGGCTTGTGTAAAGTTTACTCAAACATTTTACCTCACTCGGCTTTAACACCTCAAAACCCTCTAGAGGTAAGTGTTACATCGTAGTACATTCAGCTGTACAAAACTTCAGAACCCATGCCCAAAGCTCAGGTTAACTCTACACCTGATAGGAGCCTGATAGCCTAGTGGTTATCACGTCCGCTTAGCAAGCGGCAGGTCGCGGGTTCGAATCCAGCCCGAGCCATATGGGATTTTCATTCCCGGCTCTTCACGTCCGTCGCATGGGACAGTAAGCCGTGGTGCCTTGTACCTTGTGTCTTTGCAAGGGCAAGTAAAAAACCCCATCCAAATGAGGAACACGAGTAGCTTGTGATGGCCCTCCTTCGCCCCTTAGCAGGGCCAATAACGCTATAGCGTCGGCCCTGACGGAAAAATGACATACAAATACAACTCTACACCTCGATAGTGCAGGTGTAAAAAATGAGGAAGAATCAGGAAGGTAGGTGTTTTCAGAGTGTTAACTCTACACCTTAGAATGGAGGTCAAAGTTTGGGATAATTTTAACACTTAAATAAATACAGGGTGTATCAAAAAAACCGCAACATTTGGTATTTTCTCCATTATCTATAAATCTAGGATGGATATGACAAATATACATATATCATACTAATCCTGTGGATCTTAGCCTACAATTGGTACCATTGGCGCCTGAATAGAGTTCCTCATGGCTGATCAGGCACTGTTGAACGAAATGGCTTGTAATCCAATTTGTTGCAGGGTTGGGATTTACGTTTGTAAGTTGAAGCATTTTCCGCCATGATGGGGGCCATGAGAACTTGGCCATGACAAAAACCAAATGGGGAAGCACAAAGTGTCATTAAAATTACGTTTACATCTGTTGTTTTACACTTTGCTGAGATCAACATCAAAGATGTTATTTTGTTGACACAGAATAAATTATGTTTTTTATCTGTTTGTCTTTAAGGAAGAGTGACAGCAATTATGCTACCATCTGGCCATTGTATAGGTGAATGTTATGTCAATAACAACAGGAATCCTCGCCCTGCAACAAATGCAATTTTAGGTCATTTTGTTTAAACATTGCTCGATCAGTCATGCGTAACGGCATTCCAACATGAATGGTGTCATTTTGAAGCTAAGATCCACAGTATTAATATGACCTACAGTATGAATATTTGTCATATCCATCCTAGATTTATAGATATTGAAGAAAATGCCAACTGTTGCATTTTTTATATACCCTGTATATAGGATAACACTTCGCATACTCGAAACTTTGACCTCACCCACTGTACAGTAATTGATACCTTGGGAAGAACGGCTAGGCCTATAGATCAGTTCAAATTAGGTCGTCGTTTATGACGTCATGGCGATTTCTTGGCAACACGCACATGCGCAGTAGCCATTTTCCTTGACAACGCGGAGGCTGGTGTGTTTACATTGGTTTCAACGAAGGATTCCGGCAATCGGCAGCATTTTTGGTGGTTCTCTTCGATATTTCTGCAGGGGAACCCTTAATTACACTGTGAACGGGTCTGGTAACAGTTGAGGAACGGAAAAATCACTGGTTTCCCCGCTGGTTTCCCAAAGTTTGAGCGAAGAATGGGGTGAATTCGCGATCGCCGGCCACGTGCATCGCCATTTTTGTCCATTCGGAGACCCAACCTGGGCGAATTTTTCTGTAAATCTCACCCGATTTTCATGATGGTAACGAAGGTGATTATCTCGAGGACCCACACACTTATAAACACAAAGCTGGGCGAAAAGCCCACAGAAAACGGCAAAATGTGCGACCCACCGGCAAATCTTTCGTTGAAAGCCATTAAAACATCGACTTCCGGCTTGGACCAAGGAAAACGGCAAAATGCGCATGCGCGAATTATCCATGGCAATGACCTAATTAGAAAGTTTGATCTCATCTATACTTCATTCATACATCATTTCACTTCCTGATTACACCTCCATCTCCCTTTAAATCATGAAATCTCAATACTTCCCCTGTAGCCAGCAAGAATTACTCACGTACAGAACATGACGACCAGAGTTCGAGCAACCAATGTCTTTGTACTAAAGAGATCCAGGTAGGTATACTGAGTTTCTCTTGCTCGTTCTGTATCTTCGATATTCGCTCAAGCAGACTAATGTCTGGCACGGGTTTTCTATTGACGTCTGCCATGCGGCGGATGATTATAGTAGCTTCTTCGAAGCGTCCCTTCTGAATCAGCCACCGAATGCTCTCGGGGACAAGGCTGATGGAAAGGGAAATGACATGCATTTTCATTCAATACATGATGCAATGCAATGGGTGGGGCCATGTCGATTTTATTAGAGGAATCAGGGGAATCGGAGGAATCAGAGGAATCGCGCTGGAAAATCCAGAAAATCACCGTAAGATAAAATATAAAATTATCAGAATAGTTATTTCATAATATTTCATGGGCTATTGAGTTGTTACAATAAACTTATCATGATCGTGGTTGGTGAAAAGAGAGTCTAATGACTTGAGGGCCGAAAGCCAGCACTTTAGGAGAAAAGGGCCGAATTGCAAGTTCCACTAAACTGCTAAAGCTATTCTGATGTTGACAAGACCACGTAGCTGTGTTTATATATTTAGGTCATGATAGTGGTGTGATTGTGTGTGACTGATGGGCTGCAGACTGCATTTTCCTCTGATTCCTCCGATTCCTCTAAATCGACATGGCCAATGGGTGGCTGGGTTTATTTGCACAGCAGCTGTGTATCCAAGGAAAATTAAAGGCACTGTGCAACCAGTAGTACTGACCTCCTTGTATGCACAGCAGATTCCATTTCTGTGCGGTCGGGTTTCTTGCCATCTAATGCTGAAAATAGTCCTTCGTTTGTTAAGCGTGTCACGCCCACCCCCCCCCCCCCCCCCCCCCAGTCCCCAGTGCATTAGGGTATGTGTTTGTCATGTGCTATGTACAGCACGATGGCAAGCAAACATGCTTGCCAAGTAGATTATCCATTCTAATTTTATTTGATGGCAAACGTCCTGAAAACTGCCTGCTAAAATTGTCTAACAAGACTATGGACCGTATTCTAGAAGCTTCCCTAACTCTAAGGTTTACCTTCAGCTATTGTTTGCAGGGCAGAATACAAAAGCTTAAAGTGGACCTTAGCGTTAAGGTGGCTTCTAGAATACGGACCTATGTCCCGTGTACTAATTTTTTCCCTGGACCGTTCGGTGCATTCTGAGTATTTTCAGTAAACAAAAAAGGCCAAAAGAAAAACACGAGAAAGGAAAAGTGGCGAAAAAAACCGCCCCAGTCGGGAGTAGAACCGCGGACCTGAGGTTTATCGGTGTTAGGCAAACGCTCTGGGCCGACCGCACAGAAAGTCCGATAGTGCTACCGGCGCCTATCGGCAGTTAGTTATAACGCATCTTCCCATTAATTAAACCGCCGACAGGCACCGAAAGCACTATCGGACTTTCTGTGCGGTCGGCCTTGACCGATTGAGCTGGTAGCAGTGGGGTTACGAATTGAGAGATACTTATCATGCTTATTGGTGGGCATGAATATTCTTTATTCAATGAGCTTCTTTGCGGCCAATGGTCCCAGTGGAATGAATATTAAGGTCTCCCGATACATATGCTTTCGCGCCCAAATGTGAGCGACTCGGCGACTTTGTGGTGAGTAAAGGGCTCCGCACACTAGCGATTTTTCGAGCGATTTTCTGGGCGATCGGCCTTGCGACCAGGCCAGCGACTCAACATTTTTACCTTTTGAAGCGACTTCACAGGCGATTATCGCCTGCGACGTCGTAGTCGACAGTCGCCTCGCTGGTCGCCTCAATTTAGTCGCTAGTGTGCGGAGCCCTTTAAGCATGGCGCACACGAGCGATTTTTTGAGCGATTTTCTAGGCGACTAGCCTTGCGACTACAGGAGCGACTGAACATATTTTTAGTTTTTTTTGTTTTTTTTGACTCGTTTGCGACAAATGCTTCACTGGGAGATCAGTGATGTCGCGGATGACATCACTGATTGACCTCAAAGGTAATTATCGCATGCGACCTGGTAGTCGCCCCCATTTTAGTCGCTCGTGTGCGCCATGCTTAAAGGGCTCCGCACACTGGCGACTAAAATGGGGGCGACTACCGATGCGACTACTACGTCGCCTGCCGTAATTACCTTTGCAGTCGATCAGTGATGTCATCCACGACATCACTGATCTTCCAAAGAAGCATTTGTCGCAAACAAGTCAACAAAAAGTAAAAAAACTGAAAAATGTTCAGTCGCTTCTCTGGTCGCAAGGCCGGTCGCCTACAAAATCGCTCGAAAAAATCGCTAGTGTGCGGAGCCCTTTAGGTTCGATGAATATAACAACTTGCATGTCGTCAAGTCTGCGGTTGCCCGGATTATAGGTTGTTCCTAAATTCATTCAATGACATTTCTTCCCTCAACGCATGCAGGAAACCTACATGGATTCAAAAACGTATTGGGGGAAGAGACTCCCGAGCTTCAATAATTTTTTCAATAGCTTATAATCAGAGAGGGTCAGGAGCGGCCCTACGGAGGTTATTTTCATATGAATTACTACTCATGGATGTATTGTCATAGTGTGTCTTCACTAAAACTGCTCTCATATCTACACCTTTTGAGATATTTCGAAAATACTTTTTGCATCGGATAACTGTCATCAACACGGAGGGCTGTACGGAGGGATTTTTCAAATAAATGGTTTTCCCCAAAGATATCACCAAAAAATCATGTTTTCACCATTTTGGGCAACTAAATTAGCCAATTAAAGCTAGCAGGGGATGAATTTTGAGAAATCCCTCTTTGCAGCCCTCGGGGCAACTTCGATACACATTGGCCCGTATGCACCAACATCAGATTAGCCCCAATTCGGCTTAAGTCCATTGCACCAATCATAGTTGATCCAGAAGTTGGGCTTAAGCTCTTGCAAAGTTTAAACCACCCAAGGGGTAGGTTTAAGTTATGGATTAAGGCTGTTCGCTCATCTGACAGTGAACTTCCGGGTTGGAAACATGGAGTTTCTTGACTAGCGTGACGAAATGGACATGGTGGATTGCCCAGGACGGGTTGTTAAGGAGAAATTTAAAAAACCGGTACAGGTTTACCAAGGTCAATGCTTGTGGATTCTGGTCTAATTGAATATGAGATTGCTCCATCATCTGATCGCAACAATCCAATCTCAGCAATCAACAGATTATTGCAGGTTTCACGTGCCATTGCAAGACACCAACAACCTCAGATAAGCCATAACTTAAGCTCGAGCTCAAATTGGATCACAAGTGTCCCGTAGGTCATTGTGTGTGTATCGCAGACAAAAGCCTGCACAATAAAATCATGCAATCAGCATTTGGAAGACCTCAGACTTCAGGCTTAAGCTATAGTTCAGCTCATCTAAAGCTTATCTTTGGCTCAAATGTGTTGCGGATCAATTTGTGATTAGCCGAATAAGAGCTTAAGTTATGGATCAGTTGAGCTGTAGCTTAAACCCAAATTCGGATCAGTTGGTGCATACGGGCCATTGTGTCCAAAGACAGGCCTCTCAAACCTAATTGCATGCAGGTGGCGTCAAAGCTAGTGAAATATAAAGGGTAGAAATTAACCTTCGTTAATTAGTGAAACTGTACTTAATATCATGTTGCTTTTTACATGAATCGACAGATAAGAGATAAATTCATCATAGAAAGGCAAGAAAACCATGACGGTTCCCAATGCCCTCGATTTATGCAGCATTGATTTCCATGATCCCAAAATTTTCGCTTATGTATCGGTACTGTAGACCTTAAAGCCGCCCATACACGGCGCAATATTATTGCACAATATGGGGCCCAAATGGGTGGTCGTGTGCTTTTCGCATGATGGGTAGAAGAAAGATTGGCAATAATATTGCCCATTGTGATCCTCATATTGTGCAATAATATTGATCGTGTATGGGCCGCTTATTGAAGAAGCGAGGATTAGGGGGGGGGACGCAGGCGGCGCACGCCCCCCCCCTTAAATCCGCACACCAGTGTTTTTTCAGTAACTGCATTTTAGCTCCTACGGTGCACAGAAAGAAAAAAACGATCTCATCTCGAGGCAAAATGACTCTCCAACTCTTGTCCCTAAAATGAGTTTCTTTTGCAACTCGAATAGGCTCAAAATGAGTAGACTTTGTCTCCACTTCAGAATGAGACTCCAGTTGCACTTATCTCCAGTCGATGCAATAGCCCTTTATGGGGCTCCAGCCGAAGAAAACTGGTACTCATGCTGTATTCGAGTAGCAAAGAAACTCATTTAAGGGACAAAATAGTAAGCTGAAGACTCACTTTATCTCGAATTGAGATCGATTTTTTTTCTGCGTGACAGGTTCCGGCGCGATCCTAAAGAGGTGGTAGTTTGGCGCCACTGACAGCTGCCCACGCCGCTCTAATTACACAATGACATAACAGCCACACCTTTTCGCGCTAACGTTTTTGTGTGTATTTTCCCATGATTTATGTTTCTTGTGCTTGGCATCGGACTTTCTCAACCTGAGATGCCGGGAAATCGCGTCTCAGCGATTCTAATTTTCAACATTTTCCTGCGGGAGGACCCTCAGACGGCCCGCCAGGTCCGTGCCAACGCCGCCAATGACCGAAGCGCGAGGCCAGTGGCCTCTACCTTCAGAACCACCCCTCGCGAAAATCCTGGATCGGCCCCTGCGTCATAAGTCGTTCTCGGGTCTCGATGCTTCTTTTTTTGAATATGATTACCTTCCTGTTAACTGTGTTGATGCTTCTTTTAAAAGTATTATATGTATGTCAAATTTTGGAACGTGTTTGTTCGCTTTCGTGTGGGCTGCCGTCTTGATCCCTCAGCACAGTCAGTACCGGTAGTGTATTTTAATACACTACTGACTGTAGTTAAAATTCGCAATGTTCACTGGTTTATTATCATCAGAAGGCGGTTTTCCAAGCACCGACGGGGCCTAGATTTGTGTTTCGAAATGCCGGGAAATCGCGTTTCAGGGCTTCTAAGATTTCAGTCCCCCCCCCCCGCGCTGGAGACGCGCCTACGGCGCGTATATGGCAACGGCTTCGCCGCCCCCGATATCTGCGCCCCCTTTCGTCAAATCCTGGATCCGCCCTTGATTAATAATTAGCTGAAAGTGCATCCAAGAAAATATTCGCACTGCACACACAGCAGTTAGCTATGCAAATAAACAGTTCGGCACGCAGTATTTAACATTTAACATCGCGGCATCGCATCCTGCTGAGAGATTACACACATGTTGCTCAGTATTATCAAAAATATATTACCGGTCCTGATGATGTAAGCATTGATATTCAAAAACTTACATTAGTATCGCAATCGTTAGTGGCACGAAGACACTGCCAGAGAAGAATGCAAGGTGTTGCCAATCACGAAGGAGATAAGCCGCTAAGGCAGCAAGACTGCACCCGACGTTCCATATACTGAGTGCTCCGCAGGTTGACCGCCACTTAGGGCCGATGTACTCCAACGGTAGGATATAAGTCATGCACATGGTAGCCCCTGCAAGAAGAATTTCGGTAGGACAATTCAGAATCTGCGACCTACCTCAATGCAAATACAGCGCACGTCCTGACAACATGCTCTTCCTCCACCTAGGCTGACTTCGATTTGTCAACTCGGGTTACTCGAGTCACCCGGGTATAAATCGAAGTCACTCGAGTTAGGAGGGTTGCCGAACTGTGTAACAAAGATGGCGTCCGATCTACCCGTCTGAACCAACCCTCGATGGTCCGTGGGTAGCAAGAGTTGCTACCCTTCAAAATGGCTGCCAATATGGCGGACGTCAGTAAAAATACACAAACTGCTTTTCATTTGAGTCGAAATTGTCCAAAACTCACACCTTTTGAGATGAGAAAGTGGGTTGGGAAGTCCTACAAGATGAATTGAGGGACCGCTGTGGCGGAATGGACAACAACAACGAACCTAGTTCACCGGTTGCCACAGGTGGCGCATTGCAACTTCGATTTGGAACTCGGGTTACCCACATATCAGAAAGTTTGTCCCAGTTTGTTTCATGTGCCAGCGGCTAAAAATAGCACACGATGACGCGGCGTTAGCTTGGCTGAAAGGGTAAATGTCGTCCTGGGTATATACAAAGATTACCCAGGATCTCAATCTTCACTAAAACAACACCCTGGGTGTAGTTTCGGTAGCCGAACATCACCCAGCATGCGCAATCGGTGCCTAGGAACGAATCCTATTTGGAAATCCCGTGGAATCTCGCGGTCTGGCGCCGCGGTACATGTTCAGTGTAGCTGTTCTTGACATTCTTCAGGCTGTCACGTGACCACGGGCGCGACAACCTTGAATCCAGGCGTCATACTACGATGCTGGGTGATGTTCGGCTACCGAAACTACACCCAGGGTATTATTTTAGTGAAGATTGAGATCCTGGGTAATCTTTGTATATACCCAGGACGACATTTACCCTTTCAGCGTTAGCTTGAGGTGGGCCGTTCCATTAGCTTGAGAGGCAAATGGGTCTGATCATGCTGATGAGTATCCAGGTTCAGAAGTTTGGATTTTAGGGGAAGATTAGAATGGACAGAATCCTACATTTAGGCCACGCGACACAAAAGTTATATTGAACTGGCAGTACAAAGTGTTTGATGAATACCTGTCATACCTTAACACGATGCTGCCACTTGGGTGGTGGGCTTGGTATTTGTGACCGTTGACACAATATTGAATAGGCCAATGAGATGATGGTCTTTGAAAGGTCATAGGGTAAATATTAAATATTCAAGAACTGCTTCTGATGGTTGGACAGCGTGCTCCAGGCCGGCGAACATGGCGAAAAGGCGGGAATTCCCAAGGAAACCCCCTCTTTTTTGCAAAAATCGACCACTTTGGAATCAAAATGACACATCAGTCCACTGATTCGTTCGTTCTCTGATAATGAAATGAGAATTATTACATTGTCATCTTACGTTATTGACTTTTGATGGTGTACTTTCTCAGCCCGTGCAGACATAGACAGCGGATTTTAATCGTGACTTTCGGTCACTTTCATTGAAACTACATTGCGCCTGTCTCTGCCGCTAGATGGCGACGCTGTACGATCTCGTAAATGAAACAAACTTTCGGATATGGTGCGCATGCGCATTGCGTTGAATTTACGTCATAACCGGTGGCAATTTTTCTAACGCGGGTGACCCGAGTTGACAAATCGAAGTCAGCCTTGTGGTCAAGTCAAAGGATTGGTACCAAAATAACCGTGAAATATGTTAATATACCATTCTACAATGCATCATCTTGGCTACCAAGGGTTGTGACATCGCTCCCCCTCGCGACTACGCTCGCACGAACCCTTTCGCAGTCTTCACCTGTATTTCACTGGCTGTTCTGTTACTAGTGTCACCCCTCCGTTCAAATATGCATTTGGTACTACCGTATCACATTTAGTGTTTTTATTTCAAATAGATATGTCATTATATTGTGTTCACTGACTTTCTTATCATTTCGGAATTGCTAGGCTACTTATCCTTATTTTTAACATTAGGCCGAATTGGCAGAAATCCCCGATACCAGGAAATCCCCCTCCCATACGACTGATGGAAGAGCGAGCTTGGCAAGTACAATTAGCGCCGACTGGTACAATTCACTTGCTGCTTCCCACTTTTGTACACATGAGTACATTCTTTCCATCAATAACAGTATTCCTTGCTTGTTGTTGCAGCAGACATTGTCACGACAGGTAGCGCTCGTACCTCACACTGACCTGTCACCGCGCGCAAGGCATCATGGGACATGTTGGGACTACTTGCTGCATTTTCAAGATGGCGGGGATTCCTCGCTTCGGGTTTAAAAATTGCAGAATCTCCTCAAATAGGCCTACCTAGGATAGGTATATCCGTGTGTGGGTATCACATTGTCCGTCATGATTATGACATACATAGGCCTATATTGTGTGAGATATCTGTACATGTCATGTTAGCCACTGACAGCTACGTTAGTAGTGCGTCGTCACACTACAGTACACTATGTCTACACACAGTGACAGTGAATAGCGCTGCTGCCGTAGTCATAATCCGATTATCATCATCCTTTTCTTCTCAACAATGTCATGTATGTGACAATTTCTCATCAGAAATAAAAAAACCAGTCAACTATTTGCAAAGTCTGCAAGAATAAGCCTCATATCGCTATTTTCTTAGGATTTACTTTCGTGGCACAGTAGATCACGTGATTACTGAGTTCAGGCGGTGATGTGTCCGCGTATTACTTTTTACGCCAAATTCGGCGTGCTGCGGCTCGTGCGGACACAGGTTGGTGCGTGCATATCCAGCGCCGCCTAGCGCCGACCTGTGAGACACAATGTTGAAGCAGATTCAAACTTTAAATCCGGAACATTAGCCCTTGAAGTCGCGAATCGCTCGCTGCCATGCTGCAGCATTCGCCATGTTTTCTGTTACCTCGTTCCCAGTTGCTACGCAAGTAGATTGTACTACTGAAGAGTCAGTAGGTATCATGCCAAAACCTGAAGGCGAGGGCTCTGATTGGTACATTGATTTCCCGATGTGGGTCAATACAGGAATTCTATGCGAAAGCTTCCAGGGGTAGTGGCGTAGTCTTTATGACGTAGCCAATACACGTGGATTCCAGGATGCGATGCATCAAAGCTTTCCACTCTTTATTTCTTTGGAACACTTTTATCATTCTCTTACCATAGAATACGCCAGTGGAAAATCGCAATGCAGCGTACATCTGCCAGTTGATGCTGAAGCCGACCATGGTCTGTAGGAACAGTAAGAGACAGATGGAAACCCGTAGGACCTTCTGGCGACCGTAGAGGTCAGCGAGTTGGGCAGTCCCTAGTGAACCGATGAGTACGCCGAACATGAGAATAGAGGAGGTCAACTTCGGGATGTATTTTTTATCACACACCAGGTCCCACTGCAAATGAACGATCAAAAGGTGAGTTTGCAATGGAATAAAATGCAGAGAGCGCATGATCACATGGTTCATCTATGCTATGACACGGTGTACCGAAAGTGAACCAAATCCTACAAAACAAGAAAAGGACATCGGAGCGATGTCAATGGTTTCCAATGATAAGTTTACTACTCTAGAGCTAGTTATCTGTGACCTTGACCTCTGACCTTGAGAAGTATTGCGTAACTGGAACAGGGATCCTTGATTAAACAAATAGGGGATGGTTAATGCAGGCTTCTAATTAGTTTTCCCCTGAAAATCTGAGTAGATTTGCACTTTAGAACTGTTTGACCTTGACCTTGACCTCTGACCTTCAAGGTCATTGTGTAATCTGAAAGCTCATCCTTGATAACCTAGGTGTAGACGAAGGTTTTAGGCTTCCACCATCACCAGGTTCTGTCTCATGTTATTTGTGATGGTTGGCTGTGACCTTGACCTCTGACCTTGAGAAGTATTGCATAACTGGGACAGGATCCCTGATTAAACCTATCGGGGATGGTAAATTCAGGCTTCTAATTCGTTTTTTCCTGAAATTCCGAGGAGATTTGCGCTTAAGAACTGTTTGACCTTGACCTTGACCTCTGACCTTCAAGGTCATTGCGTAATCTGAAAGCTCATCCTTGATAACCTAGGTGTAGGTGAAGGTTTTAGGTCTCTACCATCACCAGATTCTGACTTATGTCATGTTATCAAATTTGAATATCAAATCTCACCACGATATCAGCAAATATCATGCGACCGAGCAGGTGCAAACTGAAAATTTCAGTTGCAATAACATCCGTGGATGAGCAATGATGTTGTGATACCAGTTTCAAGTCACTTACTGTGGCAGATCTCCCGATATGTCAAAATATCAAATTTGATATATCAATATCATTATGATGCTGACACTGGAGAATAAATTTGTTGATGCCAGTATCTTGCCAAGGGCCATAAACATAGGGAAGGAACTTGTTGCTAGTGCTCTACCTGGCGTCGGAGACAAGTTATTCAAGAAACAAAAGTGTGACAGACAAAATCTCAACTTTTGATATGTCAATTTCACCATGAACCAGGTATCGGAGACTGGAAATTTTCATTCCATCTTGTAGCTCAGGTCATGAAACCTGGGGGTAGGTCACATTTCCAGGTCTGTAGCTCTTGCAGGAACAAAGTTACAGGTGTGACAGACTGAACAGACAGACAGACACACACACAGACACACACACACACACACACACAGACAGACAGACACCACGACCAAACACTATATGGTTTCCGATCTTGAGATCGGAAACCATAATTATGTGCCAGGCCTATATTGTGTGGTAGAAGTAGGCCCCCGTGCATGAAAGAACTAGAAAGAAAGAATTCTCCCTGTGGAACTCCAGTGACTTTCCTGCAGACACTCACTTCACGAGTACCGCATCCAGTATTTCACCTGCATGACAAAGACCGACATACCTTTGTTACAATACTTGTGTAGTCCTTATCGAAATCGAACCTGATACATCTCGATCCGTTGTATTCGCAAGTCTTTACAAATGTCTCAGTTTGAAGCGACGTGTTCAACACGTCAGTGGTGGTGATCTCTTCAAATTCGGCGCAGCGCCATCGTGGGGTCGCTGGCCCGAATACTATGTACATCATGACCGTGGCATGCATGACATCTGTTGCAGTCAGGAGACAAAAGATGAGGCCCTGATATCGCCCAAAGTGACCCAGAGTGTCCAACAAGGTCTCAAATGTTGGCTCTTTCTGGTCTTCCCTAATTTCTCCCGTATTATTCCCATCACGTTCGTTTTGGTTTCCTGTTTGTCCTTGCCTCTGATCAGATATTTCATCTTGGGCTCCTAAACATGGCTCTTGAGCGTTGTCGTCCATATTTGGTGTGGTTTCAGTCTGCAGCGAGAAATATTACTACAGTGTAGTTCAGTCCATCTGTGAAATATATCACTGAACCCTGAACAAATTGCCCCAAAAGGTTTTTTGATGGTTTCTGGTTCTCTGAGTACCGGTAATGCTTTTTAACATACTAAAAGTTGACACCCGATGGGTACCCGGAAAGGGGTCAAATTTTGGAAATTCAATATGGCCTTCATGTGAAATTTCAATGTACACAAAACTTTTTTTCTGCTTCATTTTAGACCACATAAATGTATTACCAACAGATACAAATAAGCCCATTGTCAATCTAATAGACAGGTTTTCATGTCAGGGGGTCTCTGGGACGTACAATGACGTATATGACGTCATAATACACGTTGGTAAGCATGTCCCAGGGATTTTTCGAATTTTTCGGTTCAGAATGAACTTATTTTATACTTTTCTACTGCAGAATAATTTGCAGACAGATCAAAAGTCAATTTATGACATGAGTTCATTCAATACCCAATCTAATTGTCTTTACGAATCATCCTCCTCCCATTGATCGTCATCGGCAGGAGTGCACTGGACATGCTGGAGGCCATATCTTCTGCAAGTACACCGTACTGTCTGACAGCCTGCAGAACAGTTAGCTCCTAAAAAACTTCTCCAAATGATACTTTGTATTACAAAGTATCATTTGGAGAAGTTTTTTTATGAGCTGGATCCCCCTGCATGGCAACAGGTACAAGCCAGTTGTTCTCATTTCTCCAGCCCCAATCAGTCGGACACATCCCATCGTCTTTACCCATCCATAAAGTGTTTTTCACATTGAACTGGCCAAAGGTACTTGACCTCTTGTCACTAATTAAACTGTAATGGTGTGATCACAAATAATAATGTTACATAACCCTCGGCAGTCAGTGTCATGGTTGACCAGCTTTGGCTGACACCATGAAAGAGCTATAATCTGTTTTCAAGTCAGTGTTGTGCAACACCAGTGTCTCCCAAAATGTCTCTCAGGTTGTTGATATCATAAACAGTGATAAACCTTTTTGTTTTTTGTGCTTAATTTGTCTGATCGGAAGTAAAGCCCCTCATTTGGCACCTCAACATGATACAAGAGCAGAGCAAGGAGGTCGGTATCCTCACCAACTAGCGTATATAGCAGAGGTCTTTTGGGAGTGTCCAGCAGCTGACATAACAATGTCCACATCAACATCACCATTGCTTTTACTACCTCGCATCCTTTTTCTTACAGACTTTCAGCGATAAGGTCCACCATTCTCTGCATATTGCTGGCTCGAGCAAGAAATGTTTCCCCTGAGAAGATGGATGATGGTGTGAACTTAACCTCTGGTCCACTGTTCCCTCGTCTTTGGTGCGTGTTATCCTTTATGGATGGGGTTTCTCCGTAGCCATCAAATACAACAAACCGTTGCTTTGTCATAATGTTTGATGGTAAAAGTAGCAGAGTTAGCAAATTGTGATGCTGATGTGGACATTGTTATGTCAGCTGTTGGACACTCCCAAAATACCTCTACTTCGCTAGTTGGTGAGGATACCGACCTCCTTGCTCTGCTCCTGTATCATGTTGAGGTGCAAAATAAGGGGCTTTACTTCCGATCAGACAAATGAAGCATAAAGAACAAAAAGGTTTATGATATCAACTACCTGAGAGACATTTTGGGAGACAGTACCTGTAATCAACTGTTATTTCTGCATTTATATCGGGTGGCCCCCCAAAAAAACTGGAACACAACTTATCAGCCCATAACTTTTGCACTTTTTTATCAAATGTCATGGTATTTCATATGTGATATGAGGCTGTTAATTGAGGCTTGTGGTGAAAATTTCAGGTAAATATCTCAAGGCATTACAAAAATACAGCAATTTTAAAATGAGGAGTCAACATCTGCTGTGCCGGAATCATGCAATTATCCTGGTTCCAGACTTGAAAGTGATGGCGCCGCTATGTCCGACATTTGCGAGTCAATTCATAATTCCTGCCAAACAGGTGGACAGTGAGAGACTTTTGCATTCATTTCATTACATCAACCGCTCAGAAGAACAGTGTACATGGTGTACCGTTTAGCATCGTGATTAGTGATGATCGGGAGGCTTTTAATTCTGATATTTAGATAGCCAGATACTAAAACACACTGATAACGAAACGATTCCAACATTACCGGTATCGGTTGTTGGTCACATGATCATCAAAATGGCAGCGCCCGTGACCTGGTTTTTCTGCCCATAAAAATCGCCAGTCGGCAACAACCATAACAGCTGATATAAAAGGAATACCCGTAAAGTGAACGTCACGTCTGCTTCCTTGAAAACATAGTTATAGCCATCAGTCTATCTTGGGTTCAAATCGAAGAGTAATCCACACTTTTTATGTCTCGAAGTTGCCTCTAAGAAAATTTCCTGATTCTCAGCCACCATTTTGTTTGTACGGTATCACATGACTACACAAAGCAATCTCGCGCAAAACGGCCGAACGTCCTGTACACCAGGCTCATGTGAAAATGATTCAGTGGAGAGCGAGACTGATCTTGATATTGCATCACTTATAAAAATAGAAAAAACAACAATGCGCATGCGTGACCATGAATATCCTCCAATTTTTAAGGCAAAATTGCTTTAAGCAACAAAATTGACGAAGCATATAAAGAGTGACGAAGAAGCGAAACCGAATACTTTTATTATGTGCTCATACTGCATGAATACAGTCATGATTTGAAAGCTAGATTCTGAGTACAAATGATGTGCAGGTTTCGAGAATACCAAAAGTGTACCAAAGTTTAGTGAGGAGACTTGGCAGCTCCCCAATAGGCTATAGTAATAAAAGAGTAGAACAAGTTACTTGCTTTAACCAGTATAATTTGAGCATGAGAAGTGGAGTGCTACTGTCTTCTGTCAAGCCACTGCAATGGGGCGGCACTGATAAACAATAGACAGGATTAGCACCTTTCCGACTCCAACTACGAGAACGAATTGCAGTCCGCTGTCGTCATCCCAGATAAAAACGATTTGATAGACGTTTGCAAATCGTAAAATGCCGTAACTTCGTGGCAGAATAATTTTGACTCGTAATCGGAAGTGCACCTAAATCGCAAATATCATAGTCGTATTTCAAGTCGTAACGACCAGGATTACGAGTTCAATATTCATAATTTATCCGTATTTCCGATTTATAATGCCAAATTTTTCTGCCTTCAATATATGGTGTTTGATGAATTGAAAACGTCTACCAACTCGTTTTAATCAAGGATGTCCACAGCGGACTGCAATTCGTTCTCGTAGTTGAAGTCGGTGTCGGGAATCGGAAAGGTGCTAATCTTGTCTAATAAAACGGGCACCGTCTCCCACTGCTTAATCACAAGATAATTAAACCCTTCCAAACTTTTCAGCCTTTGCGATTGATTATTGTGGAAATATTCTAACACTACAATTTGAGCTTGGCTCTCAGATTAGTTCTTGGCTCTTAAATTATGTTCTGGCTCTTGGCTCTTTTCTCTCGGCTCTTGGCTCGGGGCTCTCGACTCTCTGGCTCTCAGCTCTCAGATTAGGGTGTTCCGTCTTTATCACGTTGAACTCTTCGTGTGAATTTTGACCAGCTACATGTATGACGTGTATACCGCGTGATTCTGACTTTCCAAAAGAAGTGATTTCCACGCGTTTTTATGACGTGATTTCTACGTGCTCATAGACGTCTGATCCACGTGGTTTTCTGGTATGATTGCTTACCATGCAGGGACCTTATTCACAAAGCCCCCGTAACTTTAAAGGTACGCAAATCCTTTGTCAGGCTGATAGTGAACAATAGGTTGTCAGCAAAAGGACAATAGTTTGCGCACTCCCGTAAGTTACGGGAGCTTCGTGAATAAGGTCCCAGGTAATGATATGGCGATGGCGTCAGTCACGCCGTGACAAAATGGAACGCAGTGTGCGATCAGTAGTACTTACAGTGTCCCCAAATCTTTTGGCATCGGGATATTTTCTTTATAAGGAAACCGAGCAGTTTAGAAATATCATATGCGAATGTTACTCTGGCGTCCTCTATGTTGCCAACACATACATGTACATGACATATACAGTAAACTCGAGTTTAAACCACCGGTTCATAAGCACACCCACAGTCGAAATGGGAGTGAATAAAACAACAACTATTACGCTGAGTGACTGGAATTGCTTGTACGATCACAACCACGTGATGGAATGAATAGTTGCTTAAGGCCTAGGGTGAAACTGAGCCTACTTTGGGTGCATTTATGAACATATTGAATCGGTGGTTTAAACTCGAGTTTACTGTACATATGCATGAATACCATCACTGCTTGGGACTGGGCGCGGCACACACTGCAGCAGCTGGTCAAAATAATATACGTGGCATTGGGTAAAAATAACTATTCCATTGTGTGCGATCAACGATTAAGGGGAAGCTGTTGTTGTACATTTTCATATTGCTTTGATCAAGGCTGCCCCCCCCCCCCAGCTGATTGTTGTACATTTTCATATTGCTTTGATCAAGGCTGCCCCCCCCCCCAGCTGACTGTTTTTATGGTGCAATGTGATCACTGTACGTGCTTTACAGAAACAGAAAATGAGCAAGGTCCCAAGAATTACAGCTTAATCAGGGGCGGATCTAGGATTTGCCAAGGGCGGGTGTCCAATCCATCCAATAGGGGCACCTCAGGCGGGGGCAAAGCCGACGGGGAACCTCCCCCAGAAAATTTGAAAATCTAGACGCTCTCAGATGCATTTCCCCGGCATTTCAGGGCATAACAAATTGTGTGATTAAGTGTGCTTTTATGACAAGAGTGGCGTCGAGGATTTCACTTAAAATAGGCCTAGTCAAAATGGACAACAAAGTGGAGGATACGTACATCAAAAGTAGGCCTAACCAGTATATTATCAAGGTGTGCAAGGAATCGGGAATACCGCAGATGCCCCTTGAGGCTCCTAATGGACACTATGGGGCAATTAAAACACCCAGTCCAGCTAAAAACAACACATTTTGAAAATATGCACTCTTAAAAAAAAGGGGCAACCGAAGCAAAATAATTAGAATTTTGCTCAACAAAGAATACATTTTGCAAAGAGCACAGAAACTCATATACACATTTTTACATACAGAAAATACCAAGATGGCTACATGGGATGGATGGAGTTACAACAAGATACAGGTTCATAATAAAGGCAGTGACTTTGACAGGAAATTTGCTACTTTAATCTGGACTTTTGGGGATGAAGTACCGGTAAGGAGTTTTACGTATTTGTATAAATTAGGATTCATTGTAAAGTATACAGGGCGGGTATCCGGAACCCTAGACCCCCCGCGTATCCGCCCCTGTTAATTATATTACGTAATCAAAAAAGAAATTCGCCAAAGCTGAAAAACAGGTACAATTTTCGTAGAGAAGAAGCATGTAAATGGCTTATTTATAGAAACAGAAAAATGAGCACAGTTCCAAGAATTACAGCTTAGTTACATTACGTAATCAAATGAAATGGTCCACGGTCCATGTGCTCACCCGTTTGGACATACATGTAATAGTGTAATGACAGAGAGAGGTACATGTCAGTTATGAGCAATCAGGGTCAAGTCATTCCCAAGCTGCATGACTTCAATGACTGTTGGGTTATGCCACTGGCGGCCATATTGGATGTGCGATCGGGCCAAAACTTCACATACACATAAAGGTCGTCTAGAGGGAGTCACGTAGCACATTTGAGTGATCTGGGTCAAGTCGTTCCTGAGTTATAGCACATTTGATGATTTTCGGGCTATGCCACTGATGTGCTTGTAAAGGTAACATAGAAAGAGGTAAATATCAAGTTTGAGCACTGTGGTTCAAGCCTTTCCTGAATTATAGCACTTGGATGATTTTCAGGTTACGCCATCTCGTGGCTATATTGGATGTCCAATCGGGCTAAAACTTCACATGCACATAAAGGTCATCTAGAGGGAACCACATAGCACATTTGAGCGCTCTGGGTCAAGTCGTTCCTGAGTTATAGCACATTGGATGATTTTCGGGTTACGCCACCTGGCGGCCATATTGGAACGTTAATCAGGCCGAAATTTGACGTGCTTGTAAAGGTCAGCTAGAGGGAGGTAAATATCAAGTTTGAGCACTCTGGGTCAAACCATTCCTGAGTTATAGTACTTCGTTGATTCTCAGGTTACGCCACCTGGCGGCCATATTGGATGTCCGATCGGGCCGAAACTGGGTATTTTTGAAGGTACCCCTCTAATACATGTTTATGCAAGATATGAAGACGCTCAGTGAAATAATGAAGAAAAGTGGCACGTTCGTTACTTTTGTCGAACTTTGACCTCTGTGACCTTGAAAAGTAGGTCAAATCAAAAACCCGTTGTACATAATTATGTATCCTAATTAGATACACCTATGATAAAAATTATCCAGTCATTAGTTCAGGAGTTATTGCACTTTTTGTGTATTTGGTTTTGGCCACGTGGAGGCCAAGCCAAGAATCGAATCGGACCGAAACTTCGAGTTGTAGGTCATCTGACCTAGGGGTATTAGGTACCACGTTTCAGATCAATAGCTCCAGCGGTTACGAAACGTGCCCGGCTAACGGTCAAGGACGGCGGACGACGACAGACGCTGCACCACGACAAAAGCTCACAGGTGAGCTAAAAAGAAATTCGCCAAACATGAAAATCAGGTACAATTTTCGTAGAGAAGGAGCATGTATGAAGCATTTATAGAAAAAGAAAATGAAGACAGTTCCAAGAATTACAGCTTACTTACATTACGTAATCAAAAACAAAGGAATTCACCAAACATAAAAAACAGGTGCAATTTTCTTGGAGAAGAAAGTGTAGATGCAAATATTCAGGGAGTGGCAGCAATGTCACAAACCCATAGAACCTGGGGTGGCGAGGGTGTCTTGACCTGCACTTTATGTGCACCATACACGCTCAGTACATCAAAGTAGCACCAGGAAGTAAAATCCACAACTGTCATGGCTGCCCTGTTTTAGACAATCTGGCAGCATTCATGGAATTCACGTGCAGAGTACTCTATAACTGTTGAAAATATTGCTATCAAAAGGGGTGGACTAAGTAGAAAAAACCTTGAACTTTATGATACGCATGTTGTTTGATCTTCAAAATGTAACATTTCTTGGGAAAGTGTTCCGAGTACTAGTCTTTTGTTTCAGCTCATTAGTAATTATAAGTAGTGCATTCTAAGATGCGTCTCATTCAATTCCTTTTGACTGATAGACCCTGCAGGTTTTATGGTATTTTGACATGTTTTATTTCCAACGCTCCAAAAATTCACAATGTCAGCTTCCCCTTAATCCTTCTGTTTGTATAGTCATTTCATATAAAGTACAGATCATTGATCGATTGTCATCGATTGATTATCATTGTTCTTCATTGGATCGATCATCTTCTATCGTCTTCGATCATGATGGATTGTCGTTTTCGATTGTCATTGATCAGTTTCGATCGTCATCAATCGTCTTCAATCATCTTCAATTGTCATTGATTGTTGAGCGTCATCGATCGTCACCTATTGTCTTCGCTTATCAATTAATCATCATCGATCATGATGGATCATCATCAACCGTCATCGACCGTAATCGATCATCATCGATCGTCATCAATTGATCATCATCGATCGATCATCATCAATCAACCATCATTGATCGTGATCGACCGATTGTCATCGCTCATCATTGATCGATCAATCGTTGTCGATTACCTCGATTGATCGTTATCGATCGTCTTTGAGCGATGATTATCATCGATGGTCATTGATCACCATCAATTGTCGTTGGTCGATCATCATCGATTGATTGTCATCGATCGTCACCAATCACCATCGAAAATCATCGATTTTCATTGATGGACCATAATAGATCGTAATCGATCATCATCGATTGTCATCGTTTGGTCGTCATTGTTTGATTGTTATTGATCGATCGTCATCGATCAATCATCATCGGTTGGGCTGTCATCAATCGCCAGGCGATTATCACAGATCATCTCGGTGGACCAAAAGTCACGAATCGTCATCAATTTACTATCATAGGTATGCGTGAGGTCTAGGCATGCTGGGCATAGCTGCCTCCTTAACACAGTGATAATGAAAGACTTAGGTATGCCTAGATGCGTCACTGCATATATGCACACCGTTTTGAAAAGAGGCCGACCATCCATGCCGATATGTGTTTAAAGGCAGTGTACATTTATGCATTAGTTGGCACACGTGTGTAGGCCTACCTACCATCACTGACCATCTACCGTACCGGGCCTGGAACATCACAAATCATGGACATCATGGCCTATGCCGGTGAAAATGGATGGTCAGATAGTCCTGTCGGTTATTGCAACTTATATTTCGGCATACTCCACGCAGCATTGAAATTTTTTGATACTTGGACGAAGATTTTAACACTGCCATTGACGCTAGATCACCATCTTGAAAACCTTGACGTCATCGTCGGCGGGCTGGTCTATCACGTGACACGGACTTCGTTTTCAAAATGGTATTATTTGCAGAAAACAGTATTTATCTTGTCAAAAATGAAACAGAATAACTTACACTACCCTCCAAAAGTTTGGGAACAGACACGTTAAGGGGGATGTAAAGAGGCCACTGAGTGAAGTACCACAAGTGGGACCCATCCAAAAAGTCCAATATCCGTGAGATTGACAGCCAGAAGGGCATGGCCATCAGTGTCTATACATACATGGCTCACTGTACACTGCACACACACACTAATTACACAAGCCCCATTGTCTTTACGAGACATTACATCACCTCACCTCGGGTGCAATCAAACTCCAAGCCACCAGCCTTTCCGACCAATCAAGTAACGTAAAACGCAACAGAATAAATATAGCTAGAGGCAACGAGCCACGAAAATGTTGATTTTATCACGGGTCGTCCAGAATCACCGGTGAAAATTGCACTGCATTTCCAACTTCACAAAACATGGAGCTGCCATAGGCCTAATGAGTTGTTCGAACTACTTTCGAGGGTCAACTCGGTCCAGTCGGATCGCAACCCGAACTCCATAAATTCCTCGGGAATCTACTCTTTTGACGTGACCGACATCGTTACTCGGGTTGAATACAGTCCGAACTCGACCACTCACGTGACAACATGGCGACCAACCACAAAAAGTCGTCGAATTCACTGGAAAATGTGTAGTGGGATGCGCAACACAAAATGTGTAGCTGTGCGAGACTAGGTGGAAAATGGCAGCTCCCATGTTTTGTGAAATTAGAACTGCAGTGCAAGTTTCACCGGTGATTCTGGACGACCCGCGATAAAATCAACATTTTCGTGGCTTGTTGTCTCTAGCTATATTTATTCTGTTGCGTTTCACGATACTTAATTAGTCGGAAATGCTGGTGGCTTGGAGTTTGATTGCACCCGAGGTGAGGTGATGTAATGTCTCGTAAAGACAATGGGGCTTGTGTAATTAGTGTGTGTGTGCAGTGTACAGTGAGCCATGCATTTATAGACACTGATGGCCATGCCCTCCTGGCTGTCAACCTCACGGATATTGGACTTTTTGGATGGGTCCCACTTGTGGTACTTCACTCAGTGGCCTCTTTACATCCCCTTAACAGGCTTTCCTAATTGCAATATATTCTGCTGCCTTCTGTATCAACGGGATGAACTTGTCACAAACTTGGTTAAGTTATGTTCTCCTGACATTTTACTCACCAATAAGACCATTTGTGCCCATCAGGGAAGTTTGTAAAAATAATAACTTTGAAAATATCAAAATCTGATATTTTCATGATATTTCACAAAATTTATTATCAGACAAACATTTTCATTTTTTTTTCATAGGACATGTAGGAAGAGAGTCTTAATCCGAAAGGTGCTATTTATGATTCACTGACTGTAGCAATAATGACAATGACGATAATTTTAGGCATCTATCATTTTGATAATTTTCCATTCTCTTGATATTTTCTACATAAATTACAGAATTATATGATACTGAACCACCGAGACCTCAGTTACGTTGATACCAAAGTGCCACATAGATATCAGAGTGTCTTGATACCTTTCAGTCCCCCTTTGTGTAAAGGGGTTGGAGGAAGAACGCTCCTATGTCCAAAGTGTGCATATTTCAGAAAGTATTGGTCCTGGAAAGTTAATGAGAAACAATGACTGAATACCTATGCCGATTCTGAGCAAAAAAGCCGAGTTATTTCTCTACTTTTGTTGAGGTTCAAAAAAGCATTGTTTTAGATAATTAGGGGTTTTTTTTCTCTGCATAGTGACTGTTAATATTTTGCTATCAGGTATCACCACTGCGAATTTTATCCAAATCGGACCAATACTTTCTGAAATATGCACACTTTGGACATGGGAGCTCCAGCCCCTTTCGTGATAATGTCAAAATCAGCATAATCAAGGGGGGCCTGATATTCCATCGCAGTTAGAATATCCCTGTTAGTATGAGTTTCAAACCTTCAGTAACTTATATTGCAAGGTCTTGAGATATAAGATAAGAAATGTCATTGAAAAATCTTTGTGTGAAGAGCTGGCAGATTAAAATCTCAACAAAATATCAAATTTCAACGTTTTGATCATTTTGATGAGTTCAAACTTTTCAAAATGTCAATGAGACAAGTTTTAATCAGAAGCGCATGCTATAAGTAAATTGTAACACAAATTGTGAGCAAACACTCAGTAAATGAAATGGATGGCACTTTATATGAAATTGTCTGTCTGGCATGTGTCGGCGTGTTCCCAAACTTTTGGAGGATAGTGCATTATATCTACTCTCACCGATGTATGTATCACTCTATACCTTTATACACCTATCTTCAACGATCTACATTGTAAGCGTAGAAAACGAGTGATGGGGTGACCGCTTAACAATCAGTAGAATTTCTACTGTTCGCTCCGCGCTCGCACTACTTTTCAAGATGGAAACCTAGCGCCGCTACTAGTGGTGATATTCTCTGATATCGCCACCTAGTGTCAAGTTTGGTATTTCGGTTTGCACAGTTTTCACGGTTATTTTCGAAGATAAATTGGCATACCTTGCGCTCGAACATATCCAATAGAGTGTCATTCACCAACGAACGTGAACTCGACTGACGGAAAGAACAACACAACCTCGCCACCTCTTCCGGCGTGAGGACCGTTAGTGCTCTCCTGTGGAGTTTTCGTCTCATTGTCTTCGGGGAAGCGTCGGAAATGATCGGCAATTTCCGTAGGCCTTCGGCTCGTATGTTTACATTTTTATCGTGGAGAAAAATGCTTTCAAAGTTCACTTTCTCGGCGAAAGTTTACATTGAGAAGGGGAGGTTTTGTATCCAAGACTGTACTTGAAAGATGCGTGAAGGTTTGAAAGTCACATATTCGGTAGTTGTCTTTATTTCCGTGGAAGTTTGTTCTTTTAGTAGTATAGAAGATGTTGCCAAGTCCTTTACTCGTTAAAACAGAACACGAGCTTCTTTAAACGTAGTTTAACGTCATTTCTGTATTTTTTACCGCCCCCGACGCAATAGAGGTAAAAGTTAATACCGTAATTTATCATCCAAATCTGCAATAAAATAAAATGCTCGGTGAAATACCGCAACTGCCAGTATTCTTCGAACATGTTATAGCGGCTAGTAACTTCTTCAAGTCCCATCAGTACGTCTTTCATTCGAAACGGAATTGAGGTCAAGACGTAGGCGATACTGACGAGAATTAACATCATGGTCAGGTAGTTCGTCTCCTTCTCCTTGGTTTTTTGTCCCTCCGTGCTGACGCCCATTTTAACCCTTTCCTTCGACGCCATGTGCAATACAATGATGATCCACACGTTGCAAAACACGATGATGCAGAAAGGAAGGATGGTGCCGATAGCCAATTGTGCGGAATTTCCGAGTGCGTCCAATTCGGGGTCCCCAACTGACATGCGCAGAATGCTAAATCCTGAAAAACATCGATAATGTCTCGCTTAAAACCTTCAATGTTTTCTTGGCAGCAGCCTACTCCAGGGGCACTTGAAGAAATTTGAGGAGATGCACCATATAGATGATTTTTTACGATTTTTTCGATCAGACCTCATCGCGTGGTTTGAAAATGAAAACTACCTTCAGAGTAATTTAAAGGAGAATGGTATGCGATCTCTTAACGGTACTTTGACTGCCGACGTAGAGGGAGCCATACAGCGGCAACAACACAAACTAAAAAACATTACAAAATATAATTCGTTGTCGGCGAATGGACCCGATGTGCATGCATCATATATACTATACGTACATATCGGTCCATTCGCCGACAACGCAGTTAGTCACTGGGGTTGGAGAGTGGTGCACACGGCAATGGTGGCGCCGGTGTAACATCTGCCAGTGTTCCCCATCTGTGTGTGTTTCCCTCCTATTGTCTGACGGAATAAGCGGCGACTTGACAATAGGGGACACACAGAGAAACATGTCGATCTATATGCCAGCGTTTCCCAAACGACAGGGGGGGGGGGCACACTCGCCCACAGAAACACTGGCAGATATAACACCGGCTGTGGAGAAAAAGTGGCAATAGTTGGTCCATTTTTTTGTTAGATTGAGGGTATCACCACATTTCCGATGGCCCCCGCAATATTCTATTGGCCGACAGCACTGCCATCTCTAAAATGGTGAGACCACGCCTGATTCTTTGAGACATCTTCTATTCAATGAAGGAACGACGTGGTGTAAAAATAGGATAATCTGAACGTACGGCAAGGATGGCAGGCTACAGGATATTAATTAGTACTCTTTCACTAATCAACATTCTGGCTTATACGATCGCTGCTGCCATCTACACTAGGAACCGACTGCAGATTTGCGTCTGACGCAGAGACGTGGATCCAAGCTTGGGGCACACCCGGCCCGTGGCTCCTCTATTTTGTAGAAAATTATTAAAATTGACCGGGAAATTTCGAAATTTTGTAAAGATGTTAAAATTTGACCGAGGTTTTCCACGATGTGTTCTGGCTGTTCCCCCTCTTTCCCACGATTCTGGATGTGCCCCTGTGACGCAATACCCCAAGAGATTTTTGATGGCCAATGTACTACAGGACAGTACAGAACAGATGAGTATCGCTGGCAGTCATCATGCGAAAATTAGGTCATCACCAAGGGAACCGGAATTCTCTTGAAAGTGACAGATGATTGGTTCTCCCATCCCCCAGTGGGGTAAACCCCTTGGCGATGACCTAATTTGGCAAGCATTGACTGGCTAACGCCAAATTTTAAAATCAAAACTTGAAAATGTTTTACCTGTTGATTCATTGCGAACGTTTTTATATGTAAAGAATATGTAAAGGTTGAGACCAAGAATCAAAATGGCCGTCGTTGTCATGGTGACGCAGGCCCGTCGTGTTGTGCAGAACCTGGGAGCTGCCATCGGAAATCTGACAACAGTTAGTCGGTCAATCGTCATCTCGGCAAGAAAGAATCCCGAAAGGATTCCAAAAGCATAGGCGTGGTACCACATCAACCTAAAATTGGGGTGTAGCCTAAGCTAGGAATCCACCAATGATTTTCAAGCTGATTTTGCGTTGCGACTCGTTTTGCAACTGAGTTGCGTTACAACTGGGCACTCGATCGCCGTAGTGGACTCGCTAGACGTGATTTCCACCAGTGGCGAAGATGTGGTCAATTTCAGTCGGCAATCGGTCGGCGACCGGTGTCAGTTCCTTGCAATCGTATTCAATCGCAGGTGGCAGGTTTCAAAGCAAGTCGCAACGCAGAAAATCAGAGGTGGATTCCTAGTTTTTAGTTATGACCAGAGTTTAAAATCGTCGGATTGGTTGCTGTGGAAGTAAGGAAACTCAAAATTTACACACATGCGCATTCACTTTGTTTCGTCGGACGATAATGCATTTATAGCGTGTTCGTTTACTCGCCCGGGCCTCCCCTGTACTGGGTGAGCCCACAGTTAGCCCACTGAAGCAGGCTTCATGCTCACGCATTACGCCTGCTGTCGGGGTCGCGAAAACCGGAAGTGTGGTAGGATTTACTACCAGGCTGGATGCGCGCGCATCAGCTAGCAGACGAAGCATTAACTCACTGCAAAATCGAAATCTGGCGACAAATCACACTCTTGCCAACTTTGCCACAGAGCCTCTCAAGCTGCCCCTGTATAATGGAGTCTAATTGGCTTGCAATAGGGCCTAATAACGGCAGTTTGTGTCCTATCAGCGGGTTTGGGTGACACAACCAAGAACCCCGCTCAGTGACAAGAGTTCAAAATGGCGTCCACGTCGAACATTTCTCGCTTCGAGCATTCAGCGAGGTAGTGCAACGAATGTCGGCGAGAAGGATACTAAGTGACCTATCCCAGCGATGTTTTGTGTCATTACCTAAACATCCTGCGGATAGTCCGTTGAAGAAATCACCCTGCTATCTCATTTCGATTCCTGCAGCTTGCCGTTAGCGCTGCACACAGATGTACACGATATGGGCACGATGTACAGGTTTGTACACGGGCTACATCATCTTGGCTTCTTTGGGGAATACCTTCCACTGATACGTCATCACAGCAGGTTCGTATTCTGATTGGACGTATTCCGACGAATCACAGCCAGAATCAAGAGGGCGACAGCAGTCGTAAATGAGGAACAAATGTCGACTGCAAGGTGGTCTAGCCCACAGTGTTCTTTTATCGAGTGACGTCATGATCTGGGGCCTCTCGGGCCAGCATGCCTTTCGACAACATGGCGTCGAACGTGCCGAATCCGCCATAATAATGGTCAGCACGTAACAGTAGATACAGAGAGTGAGGATCAAATAGCTACCAGGGCGACTTTTGTCTTCTAGTCGTCCTAGTCTCGTGCCACCAGACTCTGCAATTTTCAATTTTAGAGTCTGGTCCAGATGGTACCTTTTGCTTGTAAAAACCATCATGGCGGACAATCTACCGCCGATGACGTAGAACACAATGCACAATCAAAGCAAAAAGCATATTCAGCGTGCGAGTAAAACTGCAGTATTTGTAGCCCTTGCTGTTAGGCCTACTGCACTTTTTATAGCATAATTCCCTCCCCAATCGAAAAAAATATAATATACTTGCCTGAAATTCCAGTGAAACACACTATAAATTGACTTGACAACACAATTGAGGCGATTCACCTCACTAATTTTCACGCTTCAAGTTCTCTGGGCACCGCCATATTCCCCCTGCAGCCTACGTCACCAAATTTTGAAACTAGCCAATCAGCGAAGCTGACCTCATTTCAAATCATCGAAACGAGGTCAATAGGTCGCTACAATGAGAATTTCGTTCCGTGCCAGACCCTCGGTCTGACGACCTCGGAGTATGACCGAGGGGCTGGTTGCGCGAGACTACTAGTCGTCCATGTCGTCTGCTGGTGTGCCTGTGCTATTGCTGGCCGCCATTTTGTCTGATCACGTGCTGCAATCTCACTCGAGTGAGGCCCAACCAACCCTCAGCGTTCGGAATGGGAGTTTATTGAGCATGCACCTCGGTCATCAAAAATTTACCACGGGGAGGCCCGCGTGAGTAAACGAACACGCTCTTAGAATCTAATCCTTCCTGCCAAACGCGGTGAGCATGCGCAATATCCTGAAATTAGACTAGCCTGGTTTTGCATTGTACTCACTGCAGGACAAAAAGTGATGGCTGTCCCGTTCCGTAGAAGAACACCCACATCGCCCATATGTATTCGATGAGGACAGATGAATCAGCCATGGCTAATCCAGTCATATAGTTACACGTTGAGATGCGTCTGTTGTCTTTCTGAAGTGTGATGGCTATGGAGAGAAAATTCCCGACGAGGCCGAAGATCGAGATGGGTATCCAGGAATACTTGGTCACAATAAGGTAGACCATCCTAAGAGCGAGAACAGTATTGCCCACTGTCCCTCCTTCCTCCTCCGTGATGGTAATGTTGTTGTCTTGCAGCATCTTCGTCTGTGCATTGTTAGAAATAACAGAAGATTTTACAGAAAATCTGTGCAGCAGAGTCCCCAGGACTGGATCTGTAAAATTACAGAGTGATCTGTAAAACTACAGACTTAAATAAATGTTAAGAGAGACTTGACTGGAGGCGGACCAAATTATATTTTCATACTGATCTCAGAAGGCATCATAATTGGATGTCCAATGGAGTCGAACCAATACAGGAAAGCATGAATCATACCATAAAAAAATTATGTAAATTTACAGAAAGTGCTGGGGACTCTGCTGCAGGCACTTTCTGTAAAATTACTGCAAAATTACTACTGTAAAATTAATAATTTCTAACAGTGTGGGTCAACCCTGACTCAAGAAGTACCCTTCGAGGGGAATATCTGGATATCCAATCTAGAGCACCAACACGACACACAAAATGACAGTATATAAGTAAAGTCGTCTACGGTATTCGCACTTTTCGGCCCCAACAGTGAAATTTCACTTTGTGCAAATAAAAGCGAAATTTCACTTCTGGGATACTAGAGAATGCCTGAGGAAGACCCCGGTCGGGGTCGAAAATTTGCAAATATCGGAGACACTTTACTTATAGGGTCGTATTCGTAAAGCGGTTACATTATTAGAACCGTTAACATCTGCCAGTGTTCCCCATCTGTGAGTGTTCCCCTCGGCCTCCTAATAGAAGCAGTCAGCCGCGCATATTGCCAACAGATGGCAGCAAAGTTCTAGCGGACCAATGTAGGCCTACAGGAAAATCTACGTGATTGCTGTTCGATCGATAATAGTGAGTTTAAGAAACCATACGTTAACGCTAACGCTAACGCTAATTTCGTCAAAATGACGTCACTCCCCGAAGAAATACAACAGATTCATTCGATGTGACGTCAAAATGATGTCAATAACGTTAGCGTTAGCGTTAACGTATGGTATCTTAACCTCACTAATGACTGAGTCCGCTATATGCATTGAATTGGGCCGTAGTGACACCTATTGGTCAACTCGCTGCCAGCTCCTATTGTCTGACGGAATAGGCGGCGACTTGACAATAGAGGACACACAGAGAAATATGTCGATCTACCTGCCAGCGTTTCCAAAACAATAAGGGGACACACTCACCCATCACAGAAACACTGGCAGACACCTGCCTGAGACGGTTCTAACGATAGAACCGCTTTATGAATACGAATACGACCCCAAAAGGAAAACTCATTGGAAAATACAGTTTTTCAATGATGGTTAAGAAAAATGTGAACCCGTTTTCAGTAAAATGCAAATTTTTTGTTGGCTGATTTCCCACTGCTTATGAAATGTAATATTCCTATTCGCATGGGTATTGAACCAGTCTCCTTCCAATGTACTGTATGCCCACCAGCCTGTGACTTGGGTAGCAGTGTGTTGGTTTTAATCACGGAAGCGCCGTTTGTTCTCATTTTCCCCTTCCTCAACGCCGTAAGACATAATTGACATAATGACTCTGATATTTCATGCAAATCTTCCTTTGGTATATGTCCAGTAACCTGATCACTTAATCACAGAAGCAGTTCGGCCCGTTTTTTTTTCAGGTTTGCTTTACTCCAGATTCAACAGTGCTTGATGGATTTTTCCGATGTAAGGCTAGGGTTAGGGTGGGTATATACACTACACGCGATTCACCCAACGCATGCGATGGTTCTTTGTTATTTCATGCCGCAATGCCTCCCAAACAAAAGCGATTCGCGTGCGATTCCAAATCGGTTGGCGAATCGCTTATAGTGTGCACCCACCCTTAGGGTAGGGACCTACCCCTACACTGAACGCGAATTCGCGTGCGACAGGGCAACGCGCGCGATTTATGCTTCGAAAGCCTTTGTTTGCGTGCAGCGCGGCGGAAAATAATAAAGACTTTGACGCACGCGTCTACGCATCGCGTTCGGTGTATACCTAGCCTAAGGCCAGGTTCACACTGCGAGCGAAATGGCGAAGCGAAGCGAATTTCCATTGTCCTGTAGCGTTACAGGCCATTGTCATGCTCCCAGATCTTTTCACCACATCGCTTCGCTTCGCCGTTTCGCTCGCAGTGTGAACCTGGCCTAAGGCTAGGGATACACTGAACGCGATTTACCCATCGCGCGCGATTTTCGCACGGATGTCTTTTGTTTCGGAGGCATTGCGGCATGAAATAACAAAGAAACAACGCGCGCGATGGGTAAATCGCGTTCAGTGTATCCCTAGTCTCGTAAACAGTGTACCGACTCTGCTACGGGACCTGCTACCGCGGCAAAAGTTTTCTTGATGCAGTTTGTACAATTATTCTACGAACTGCATCAAGAAAATTTTCAATATTCAATATCACACACACATGCATGTATATAGGCCCCAATCATGCTAAGGCCAATGAAATGGCCCGTGGACCATGTGCTCACTTGGGTGAATGTACACTCATGCAAAAAAAGTAAATGGACAGCAGTTTTTCTTGAATATCTCCAAACCAATGAAATGTAGGAGAATGGGCCTAACATGTGTGATAGCAAATTTTCCTGGCTGTCTGATGATATCCAAGTCCAGAAAATCCGGTGAAATCCACCTTTGATAGAAGGACGCCTCTATAGCAAATTCCCTTCCTAACAGTCGTGAGTAATAAATGGCGAGGACTCGGTTGAGAATCGAACCCGCGGTCACTTGATCAAGGTCAAATAACTGACATCTGACCACTGAAGAGTCGTTGTTCATGGTCTGTTTTAGAATTTAGAGTCAAAAAGTTTGATATTAATAATTATATCATTTATTTATCGTTTCGTCTGATGTAAAGGGTGTTAGCATGAAATCAATACCGAAAATATAGCCACAGAGAAAGATCACAAAAATATCATCTCTTATTGATCCAGGCTGTGACCATTGTACAGTTCTGTTTCCAATATGTAATTTAAAGAATCAATACTGTCTTTATGTCTTAATTTCATGAAAACAACAATTGTTGAATGCACCAAAGGCAAGACATCCTCCCCACAGATGTGGTCAGAGGACTCGGCCCAGTCGAATGGAGTGTAATCCACGGCTAACGAATGGCTTGATCCGGTCAGAGTTCTTCTTTCTGAGAGTCTCTGATCAGGACATTCCCCTTGACAACACACCGAGATTCGTCGTCACTCGATGAATAAAGTGATAAAGGGTTACTGTTTACATTCGCCGCCTTCCGTCACATCAACTTGTGAGAAACCCTGATGTATGGAGTTGGAGGTGTCCATCGCACCAGTGCTTACAATCACTCTCACTGCGAAGTACTTAATAAAGCGCAGTATCCTGGCCCTGCTCATTATTTTCTGGCAAAAATACAGGTCTGGAGATAGTTTGCCAAAACAGAAACTACAATGTGACAGACGAAAGTATCTGTATCATTGTTTAAGATGGTCATTAAGGATTTGGTTCAGACATATTTTACGACGGTGGTACATCACTGGAGTATTTTAGCGTCAGACATACCACAGCAGTAGGCCTACGTTACGTCATTTCTCGCCTGTGCTGTAATTTGTTGTCACCTGAAATGTACAACCTTTGTTGTCCTACCGAAAGATTTCGAGGCTGTTTGTCAGATGAGCAGAAGGAGAGGAACATGCATGGAGAAGAAAGAGGCATTTCAATTTCAAGATGCACGGATGTGTCAGAAAAAGGTAATTTTTATGCAACCCAGCGTGAGTTGTTTACAACCCATAACTGGTAGTTACGGGGTGTAGTGGTTCGGGCCTCCGACTAGCGGTCAGAGGATCCCGGGTTCGAATCCCGCTGCTGGCGTGAGACTTTGGGCAGGTCTCTTTGCCTTACTGGCCTCTCTCCACCCAGGTGTATAAATGGGTACCGGTCGGAAATGCTACAGATTGTAGCGCTGAATGAGCAGCTCATCTGAGTTCTACTGAAAGGTTTCAGGATAGACTGGGGTTAAAGTGTAAAGTCGGATGACACCTCTACCGTTGTTGATATCAGACTATAAACCCAAACTTTTAACTTTTTAGTTGTATTATGAATTTCTCAAAAAAAAACGACAATAGCAGAGTAAATGTGACTTTAGGGACTAATCTCGCCATTTGGCGAGAGTGGTCTGTATCACACACCCTCGCGCATTCAAATTGACCTAGAATCGTAACCAGTAGACCGATTGATGTTTGCTTTGCATATTTTTAATGCGAGACTACCACCCTCATTAGGCGATTTTGCTCTGTTTGAAGAAACCTGGCTAAAATTGCGTCTAAACGTTTGTCCCGGTGTCTAGTTTGACCGACTACAAAGTGCAAATCTGACTTGTTGTGACAAAATGGCTATATCTCCAGAACGGAAGCAGCTACGAACTCGCAAATAGCGCCAAACGAAAGAGGAGAAAAAGTTGACCAATTTTCAGACGCGTATGAGCAACGGTTATCGAGATATAAACGTTTAAAGATTGGCAACCTGACGAAAACGTAGGCAGAATGCGACTATATTCCTCACAACTTGCATCTTCGGCTCTGGCCTGTTTCTCTTGCAGACATTTTGGAAGAAGCAAACCTACATGAGGTCGTGGCCCATTTAGTTGCCTTCAGAATGAGTGTCTTGTCACCAGTTTTGGTTGCAATGTTTGGGAGCTAGGCGCGTTTTTGT
This sequence comes from Notospermus geniculatus, assembly GCA_002633025.1. Taxonomy (NCBI): domain Eukaryota; kingdom Metazoa; phylum Nemertea; class Pilidiophora; order Heteronemertea; family Lineidae; genus Notospermus; species Notospermus geniculatus. Next base: position 65,470 of record NMRB01002225.1, read on the forward strand.
AGACACATGAGAAATTTATGTCACACAATGTACACTTTTCAACTTCATCCAGTCCCGAAAGGGGTAAAAGTTACCGACAACGATATTAATGAAATGGTCCATGGACCATGTGCTCACCCGTTTGGACATGATAGTATAGGCCTAATGACCAAAAAGGTACAGGTCAGTTATGAGCAATCTCAGTCAGGTTATTCCCAAGTTGCAGGACTGCAATGATTGTTGGGTTATGCCACCCGGTGGCCATACTGGATGCCCGATTGGGACAAAAGTTCACATGCACAAAAAGGCCATCTAGAGGGAGCCACAGAGCACATTTGAGCGCTCTGGGTCAAGTCGTTCCTGAGTTACAGCACGTTTGATGATTTGCTGGTTACGCCACCTGGCGGCCATTGGAAGTTTAATCAGGCCGAAATGTGACGTGCTTGTAAAAAGGTCACCTAGAGGGATGTAAATATCAAGTTTGAGCACTCTGGGTCAAGCCATTCCTGAGTTATAGCACTTGGATGATTTTCAGGTTACGCTACCTGGCGGCCATATTGGATGTCCGATCAGGCCGAAACTCGGTATTTTTTAAGGTACCCCTCTAATACATGTTTGTTCAAGATATGAAGAAGCTCGGTGAAATAATGAAGAACTGTGGCAGGTTTGTTACTTTTGTAAAACTTTGACCTCTGTGACCTTGAAAAGTAGGTCAAATCAAAAACCCGTTATGTATGTTATGTATCCTAATTAGATACACCCATGATAAAAATTTGGAGATGATCCAGTCATTAGTTCAGGAGTTATTAACACTTTTTGTGTTTTTGGTTTTGGCTACCTGGAGGCCAAGCCAAGAATCGAATCGGACCGAAACTTGGTGCCATAGGTCATATGACCTAGGGGTATATATGTACCAAGTTTCAGATCAATAGCTCCAGCGGTTACGAAACGTGCCCTGCTAACGGACCACGCCGGACGACGGACGCCACACCACGACAAAACCTCACGGGTGAGCTAAAAATGTTTCCAATCGAATGCACCAACAATCTTGACCAGAGAGAAAGTCCGTTACTGACAGGTCTCGCATGAAATCAATGAGTGCGGATGTCGATACTTCTTTTTAGTATCTCATATTCCACAATCCACAATAATTTGTTGGCATGTTTTTCAGGAGAAAGAATCAATTAATTATAGCATTCGAAAAACAGGAAAATTTCTGCCACCTGTTGTCATTTATCGAATAGCGTGTTGGTACTCTGAACCGATACATGGTTGGCTAGTTGTACTTGGCAGCCAGCAAACCAAATTTCTGTATTTCCGATCCCGAGTTTATTCTCGGCATCGGGGAAAGGCCGATTATAGTCTTCTGTATCATCATACACTTTGCCTCAAACCCCCCTTCCCAAAGGAAATATCGACTCAAATTTACAAGTTGTCCATTTTACTACCGGGCAGTACTGCCAGTGAGATTTTACTCTATAATCTTGTCAATGGCACATTTTCCCAAAAATTGTTGATACCAGCATCTGATATCTGCTATGGGAAAGGGGACCTCACCACTTTTGGAATGGCAGAGAAATTAATTCATTACTGCAAGAAGTCAGGTCTTTGGGAGGGCACTATCTATGACGTGGTGGGATCAGATAAATCGAACATTCTCGTCCTTGAAAATGGCGTCCACCTTCATCTCAAAGGCAAGCCAGAGTATTTTGGTCGAACAGGAGTGTTTCAGTTTGTGTTTAATTTTAGCGATTATTCCGTTATTCTTTTTGTTTATTTAGAGGAATACGAGTATAAACCAGTGAAGTTCCGTATAGCACTTGAAAATAAGTTTGACAAACGATGCAGTAAGGGAGGTTTTTATCCCGATCACTACTACGAGATGTTTTTTACAATTTGGAGACCCTTCCTCTCGGGCTTTGCACTGCAGAAGATTCCTGATCCAAAGGAAGGCCTTGTCAAAAACGGATCAGGGAAGTTCACGTTTCAAGAAACAAAGGCCTCTTTTCCTCAACTACCTAAGAATTTGCGTTCTGCACATATGTTGCGCGTGCTTCACCAAGACGGATATTTGATCCTTTTTGTCCGGTCACCAGGAAAAGGGAAAGGGCAGGAAGAGATTTTCAGGAAGGTTTATATGTATAAAGCAGATCTCGGCCAATGATCTCGTCTGTCCTGGTCAGAAAACTAGTCTCGCGCAACCAGCCCCTCGTTCATAGTCCGAGGTCGTCAGACCCAGGGTCTGGCGCGGAATGCAATTCCCATTGTAGTGACCTTATTTCGATGATTCGAAATAAGGTCAGCTTCGCCGATTGGCTAGTCACTACCAATGCGTCATGGATCAAAAAGTTGGTGACGTAGGCCGCAGGACGAATATGGCTGCGCCCAGAGAACTTGAAGCGTGAAAATTTAGCAAGGTGAATCGGCTCAATTTGTGTTGTCAAGTCAATTTATAGTGTCTTTCATTGGAATTTCAGGCAAGTATGTTAATATTCTTTCGATTGGGGAGGAAATTATACTATAAAAATGCGGTAGGCCTAACAGGAAGGGCTACAAAATACTCTAGTTTTACTCGCATGTTGCATGCTTTTTGCACTGATTGTGCATTGCGTTCTACGTCATAGGCGGTAGATTGTCTGCCATGATGGTTTTACAAGTCAAAGTAACCATATGGACCAGACTAGTCAGAACGAGACTAGTCAGAAAACCTGTAATTTATGGAGGAAGTCATCGGACAGTCAGATGGACACACTGAATTAGCAATGTTATTCCTGTCACCTTCGTTTTTCTACGTTCATCCCCGGTCCGACCAATGAATGAATATCTATGACGGCGAAGATTTTTCCGAGCGCTCGGATTTCGTTCTGCATGCTGTACCTTCGTCCGATATCATTTTTTGACCACAAACTTATGATTTGGCGTCTCCTCCCGATTTAACAACTACATTGGTTCTATAGCTTTAACTAATAGCCGGATTTCAAGGGGTTGAGGTCATATAAAAGTTAACTAATAGTTAACCCTAAAGTTAACTTTTAGTCACAAAAACACTCGAATTTTACCTCCCCTGAGAGTTGAGTCAATTCAGTTAACCACGAGTAAACTCAAAGTTGGCACTTTATTTTACTATAAAGTAACCCTATGGTTAACATAACCCCAGGAAATCATACAGAGGTAAGAAAAAATGTACTACAGCTCATGTACATGAGATAATCGCCTGGGACCTTATTCACGAAGCCCACGCAACTTTACGGAATGCGTAAACTATTGTGCATTTGCGGGAACCCTATTGTTCACTGTCAGCCTGACAAAGGACTTGCACACCCTTAAAGATACGGAAGCTTTGTGAATAAGGGTCCCAGGCAATTAGCCTTCAGTCAACAGGAGGGGCGGTCAAATGTTAGAGTTACGATGTCAGCCATGTTTGCTGTTCCAAGGCATCAGATGTTTGCTTTTCAGGCATGCAAGAAGAGCAGAAAACTAAGTGAGGACCCCTGCTTACAGTGGTGAGCCGATAGAAAGACATATGCGACCGACTCAAGCCCAGTTTGATGACCTGTGGACACAGTTAACTAATAGATAACTATAGTTAACTAAAAGTGAACTAAGAGTTAACAATAGTTAACATATGGTTAACCTGAAGTTAGAGGGGTTCAAGTTGACTATTTTTTCAGGGTTATCCTGGGATTATCTTGGTGCCAACGTTAACTATGAGATTTGACCTCACCCATTGTATTTACAGAACATCTCCAGGTAGGCCTACCCTCCTGGGGAACACAAGGAGCAGCTCATGCATAGAGTAACGAATGGCAAGGATTCCGTTGAGAATCGAACCCGCGGTCACTTGATCAAGGTCAACTGACATCTGACCACTGAAAAGTTGTTGATGATGGTCGGTTTTTTTTTGTTTATAATTTAGATCAAAAAGTTTGATATTAATAATTATATCATTTATTTATCTTTTCGTCTGATGTAAAGTGTGTTAGCATGAAATCAATATCGAAAATATAGCCACAGAGAAAGATCACAAAAGTATCACCTCTTATCAAACCGCGCTGTGACCACCATTGTTCATTTCAATCATTATTTTCAATAACTTAAAGAATCAATGCTGTCTTTATGTCTTTATTTCATGAATGAACAATTGTTGAATGCACCAAAGGCAGAAGACGTCCTCCCTACAGATGTGGTCAGAGGACTCAGCAGAATCGAATGGAATGTAAACGACGGCTAAGGAATGGCTTGATCAGGTCTGATCAGGTGATCATTCCCCTTGATAACACACCGAGATTCGTCGTCACTCCAAGAATAAGGTGATAAAATGATAGTAGGTCTACCGTCTACATTCGCCGCCTTTTGTCACATCAACTTGTTAAACCCTGCTGTACGGTTAGTTATTAGTTGCGCTTCCACTACAAAAAAGCCGGTATTTGTCCGCTCTTGTTCTGCTTCCATTACAGAATTGCCGGGTTTAATAAGTCCGGTTCTATTAAGTGCGGATCTATTTAGTTTGGATAGGTGATGGGCAGTCGCAAGCGACCGTGGAGCCACCTGTAGCCGAGCATAATACTACAAATAGATCCGGTGTTATTGCCATTCCACTACAAAATTTATCCGCATCTAGATTGGGAGTATGATCGGCTATGCTATCCGAACTAAATAGATCCGCACTTAATAGAACCGGACTTATTAAACACGGCAATTCTGTAATGGAAGCAGAATAAGAGCGGACAAATACCGGCTTTTTGTAGTGGAAGCGCAACTTATGCTGTCCGAACTAAATAGATCCGCACTTAATAGAACCGGACTTATTTAAACCCGGCAATTCTGTAATGGAAGCAGAATAAGAGCGGACAAATAACGGCTTTTTTGTAGTGGAAGCGCAACTATTATCTCCGGGACGGAATTGTTATTTTTGACGGAACGGAACAGAAATGAAAATGCGGAATGACCCTAAAACCGGAACGAAACCATAGAATGAAGTATAAATTATCGGCAATGAACCTTTAAGCTTTTTGAAAATGTATTCTAGAATTATTAAATAAACGAATTAATTTATAGAGCTGACGAATAAGGGCATAATTACATCCACACATTAATAAAATGACCAACGCAGCTTAAGTGGTCAACGACGACCACACTTTCCGTTTCATTCCAAACTTGTGAAACCTGGAGTAATGATGAAAATGTTGTCTACAAACGTGCATAACGGCAGAGGGGCTGGAGAACCGAAGGGGAAATCGTCGTTCACAAAATTCGTTCGATCACATGTTCTGTTGCTATTTATAATATGGTGGGGTATTTAAATTGTCTCCGCCATTCCGGTTTTCAGTTTTTCCCATTTTCATTTCTGTTCCGTTCCGGCAAAAATAACTATTCCGTTCCGGGGATAATAACTACCCCTGCTGTACGGAGTACCCAGAGATTCGTTACGCTCGGGCCGAGGTTGACGGTCGCTACACTAATCTCTGGAGACGGCTAGCCATTTCACGCCTTAGCTGTGATTATGGTATCGTGCAATTTTAGACCGAATTTTAACCACAAATGCACTGAAATGACTTGAGATGACTTGAGTATACAATGTTACACACAAAAATGTAGATTGGTACCCGATCCTCCGCTGGTGGCGCTGGCGGGCTGGGTGTCGCGGAGGATCGGTCCTGGCTACTGAGGACGGCAGAAATCTGGCTGCCGCCGGAAGTGACGAAAGTAAGACTAGTATCGTGTCATGACTGTACTTAGAACACGTACAGCCACATGATGAAGGATCGGATACCAGTTGCAACGAGGAATCATGGCGGTGGCTGGTAAATATCAACATTGGCGAGAATAATATCGCTTTTTTCCCTTGTTACAAAGCGTGCCTTAGCGATAACCAATGCCAGACGAGTATGGGTATGGGTATGAGTATGGGTTCTTGAAACCAATGCATGCAAAAGCCTTAAAAAGTGCCATAGCGAATGGCACATGGCTATTTTTCCAACCGATTGTGACAAGTCGTTGCTTTTCGAATTGGACCAATCAACGCCATGAAACTCGTAGCCAGTACCGGTCTATATATTTTATATTTATAGACCGGGTACCAGTCTAACAAAAATATCCTTAGAAAGGTTTTTCGACGGATCTGTTGTATTTATTGAGGAAAATCCGCTGCACTACTCGGCGCACTGTATAAACTTGGAGTGAAGCGAGATGCGCCGTGTGTAACGCACTTGCCTGCATTTTGGTTCCAGAAGCCACCGCTAGGGCTTAGCCGTCTCCAGAGATTAGTGTAGCGACCATCAACCTCGGCCGAGCGTAACTAATCTCTGGGTACGAGATTGATGTCCATCGGTACCTTTGCTTACAATCGCTCTCACTGCGAAGCACGTAATAAAGCGCAGTATCCCGGCCCTGGTCATTATTTTCTGGCAAAAATTTAGGTCTGGAGATAGTTCACTGTGGTCAACGTACACCATTGGCGACAGGAGTACACAGCATAGCCGAACTTCCGGTAGCGGACGCTAATTTTTCCAACCTAGTTTTTGGTGATACACGTTGCATGAATCGATCAATAACTGTCCGGGGTTCGACTCAGCAATTCGCTGTATCAAACACACCATCTTGCGTAACCTATCTTTAGGTTATTTTTCTTGGATTCAATTTTAAACGCGATGACCTTGGCGTTGTCAATGAAAGGCCCTTCCTCGTGAACATCGGGACATTCTGACCATGGAGTCCCAAGGTGAAGGAAGTCTGGTACATATGATTCATATTGTTGAGGGAAATAACCTGCACTTTGCAGGTTTCGGCGAGAATTTGGCCAAAAATATTCTGAATCTGCAATAGCCGTACACCCATTGACACCATGAAAAATACGCGTACACGCCAATTTGGTGTACGCATAGACACGATAAAGAAAAGGCAAGAAATTGGAAACAGCATCCTGATGGCGGATGACTGATGCCCATTGGACTTCTCAGGGGTGATTGCCCTCTATATATAATATCCTTGAACTTTATTCATTGGAGTAAGGTGATCACGTCGGTTAAATCAGTTCTGTCGACGATTGCACTTTTTTGATGCACGGAACCTATCGGGGGTGCTGCAGTAAGGTGTTTGCATCGCAATCGCTATTTCTTTTTCAATTTCACAGCAAGGGCATAAGCCCCTTTCGAAAGTCGGCCATTTCGGCGCCGAGTGTAATATCAAATGGGAAAATGTATTACGTTTTGCCATAAACTGCAGATTCAAGCCTGGGTCACAAATGCACCGGGCGCCGTACGATTTTCCCCACCCAGGGGCTTGCTGTGGATTTTTGAGACTGAAACTCAGATCTATAAGCTGAATTATGCCGAAATCGCCTCAATGGATAAGCGGAAATGAAACTAGATCAAACTGGGCACCGTAGAAATTGGTCAAAATGTCTGTTTTTACTCGCCGTACGGGCCCCAGAGTGGATATGTGACCTAGGCTTACATGTAAGTGCCAGAAACGCTTGAAATTTGGCAGAAATGTGGTGATGGCCAAACCAGTTGTATGAAAAAAATGGCTTTCATAAGTATTTTTTCGATAAACTGGTGATTTTCTACACCTGAACCGAGTCGATTACATGTAACCGACACTTTCAACCTTCTACATTTTCCCATTTTATTTTACCATCGGCGCCGAAATGGCCGACATTCGAAAGGGCCTATTAAGGTAAAAGTGCCGTCTTCGACCAGTCAGCCTACACTTACAACAGAATCATTTATCTGCCACCATTGTGGGAAATCCCTGAAGACCGCTAAAACGTTAAAATGACATGTGGCCACACGGAGAGGGCCCTACTGTCAGAAATGCGGAGAGGGCCCCACGGATCACGGAGCACGGAGAGGGCTCCACCGTCAGAAATGCGGGATATGCAGAAAGACGTTAACCCACAGAATATAAAGAGCTACATGTGCGACAAATAAGACGATATTCACCCAAGAGTCTAATTATAGCAATTAAGCACGTTAATCAAGAGACCTGCAAACGAAAAAGCCATGATTCATTTACAATTTCATTTATTCAGAAAGAAATATTACAATCAGTATGTAACTTCTAAAATGGTTGGATATTGAGGACACAAAGACGATTTTTCGGCTAAGATGATAAAGATGATTCCCTGTCACATCAAACTTGGCATCATGTTATACCATAAATTACTCAGCCTTGCTGACGCTGGTTAATTAAGACCGCCACCACCTCAGAAGGTGGCGGTCTTCATTGGTTTCACTGGATTTCTCTCGATCTCTCTCTCGATCTCTCTCTCCGTCCAATCTGCGGTTTCATCACGATAACTCAAAAAATACGCCACGTATCGCGACGAAACTTTCAGGAGTTGTGGATATGCATGTTACACGGAAACCTATTGATTTTGGGAGTCACAATGAACTGTTTAATTAGATGAAGTCTGTTGTCCTAACGCATTTACCTTTGCCCATGACGTCAACAACCCATGACGTCGGGCCTAAGAACAGTCACTCGCGGCAGCGGGGTTTTCGCTGACGTCATCTCATCTCGGATCAACTGTGACGCCACGCACAGCACGTTTCAGGTCCTCTGGCCAATGGGGAACCCGCCCTGCGGTTTATCCCGACAGGTCGGCGCTGTGAGCGCTTGTACCGAAACGACGTCATTGACGTCATTTTAGGTGTCATTGACGTCATGTTAGGTGCTGACGTTGCGTCATGAAAAAATTGCCTGTACATTTTTCTACAGGAAAAATGACAGAAGACGTTGCTTTTATCGCCATTGTATCCCTTCATTTTAAGAAAAAAAGGAATGAGATAAAAAGAAAATTTCATCCGCTACACGATGATGTAAGTTTTACTGTTGGGCGACCAACACAAATGGTTTATTTTCACGGCAGAAATAAATGGAAATAACGTTAGAAAAATAGAGACTTCGGTACAAGCGCTCGCAGCGCCACGTCGTGACGTTAGTGTGCGGGTTCCTCATTAATTTTGCTACGTTCACACACAATACGGATTAAACTGTTCAGACTACAAAGTTATTGCGGATCAAGTGGTGCGCACTAGCTAGCACGGATTAACAACCGTACTTGTTAGTGCGGATCTAATCCGAACTAAAGGGCTTCTAGTGTGACCTCTTATTCCGAATCAAGGCGTTAGTACGGTTTAAGTCCGGGTTAAGCTGCTAGTGTGAACGCAGCTTTAGAGATCGAAATGCCGTGATGTAGGCCTACCCGTATTTCGGGGAAAATGACACGCACATTTGTCTGAAATCAATAACATTTTTGTGGTCATGACCCGACCAGTTTACCACCCCCCCCCCCCCAGACCAAAAAGTTAAATACGGCCCTGTATATCTACACCTGGAATTGAGGTTGAACATATATTTTTAATTCTGTGTATACAGGGTCATAGGGGCACATCCATTAATTTGAGCAGAGGGTCCAAAGTCTGGCAGTCGACGACAGGTAGCAGGTATACATAACCTTATCTGAAATGAAAAAAAAACAACAACATAGTACAGCATACTTGAAGAACAAGAGGAAATAAATAGATGCAGTCGTCAATGCCTTGAGCCGTACACTTTCTTTGTGCATAGGAGTCGATGCCCGTACACCGATTGTCGTCAATGGCCGTACACTTGCACTCCCACAATTTTCATTTCTAACTACAGCGGCCTGTGGTGATAATTCGACATAAAACGCACTAATGCATGCAAGTATAGATACTAAAGATACAGCAAACCAAGCGAGAGGCCGCAGGGTCGTTGATACCACCACCTTTGGAGGCAGTTCCTGTGGCCTTTTGAATCATCGATTCAATGTCGTTTTTAAGTGCATTAAGTGTTCTTTTTGGTCAAAATACCCGAATGGCCGGTAACCTTCAGTCGTAAATCCTGTGCAAGTGGTCATATCGCTTTTATCAGAATACCATAAAAAACGAACAAAAATCGCCAAAGCCAATGGTATCCAACCGGAAGTTCGTCTATGCTGGTGTACTAACTGTCGTCGATGGTGTACGTTGACCACAGTGTAGTTTGCCAAAACAGAAACTACAGTGTGACAGGCGAGAATATCTGTATCATTGTTTAAGGCTTAGGCGACGTAAACACACGGAGTCACAGCCATAAAAAAGTGGCTGTCAAGTTTTTAGCTACGCTGGTCTTTAGCCAGCGTAGCTTTACAAATGGCCCTTGCTCTCTCTGAGCCAGTAATGGCTTTAACGTTAGGAGAAAGTAGTGCCAAAGAGGACCCCCGTAATCTGTCACTTCTTGCTTGACGACCCAACTACGCCAAAATTTGTAATGGAGAAATTACTTGAATATGAAATCACCAGATAAAAATACACTCACGATATAATCCTAACCTACTGGCCTCAAAAATCACCCGAATTTCATGCAGAATTATCTTCTCAGAGTGCGCCTTTTCACTATTTGTCTTGATTTGATTCCTATCTCTCGACTATCACGATATTTACGTATTGTTTGTCAGCATTATTTTCGCGGATCAATACACTGTACAGTCTTGCGCCTCTCTGACGTCAACTATGGCTGTGATGGCTGTTCCGTCTTCTGTGGGGATAGGGTGGTGTCATCAATTTTTAGACGGTGGACACGTGTTCTTTGTTTACATTTTGGACTGGCTGTGTCTCACTTGCCTGGCACTATTCCAGCAGACTGACTGTTTCTGGTACACCACCTTGTGGTTAGTGTTGATGTGATGGTAGGTAGTGAACTTGAAACTGTCGGCTATTCAGGGCGGCGTGCACACAACATTTCTAACCAATAATGTGATACACGTGGCAAAGGTTGGTTGGAAATACCAGGAAATCTGACTTTATAAACAATGTCATGAATGCGTCTGTAGGCCTATTTATTTATTTCTAAATCAGCATTTTTTTGAGGCGCTCCCTGGCCTTCTAAGAATGACAGAGCTAGGACTATGATTGGTTTGGGGAATAAAGTGAAGTGAAGCTGAAGCTGAGCTGTTTATTGCTCTCCAGCATATTGCAAACTTGCCACACAGGGCCTCGGCCTAGTTATGTTCATCGAATTTAGGGTTGACTCCCCTCGCTTCCACTATGGGAGTTATTTTAGGAGAGCTAGGTATTGGCTCTTGACAAGAGTTAATACCGCTAGAGCTAAGGTAGTCGTGTTTGGTATCAAACTCAAGCTTATGAAGACTGGATTCCATCTGACCCACTTTCATGACCTACTGACCTACTTCATAAGCTTCAGTTTGATACCAATCGGATCGAATGTGAATGTTGTTGTTTGACTTTTCGTCTAAACGGACGTATAAATTGTACAATACCACAGTGTTATACATGCACGTCTGCAATCTAAATTAGTTAATCACAGGGCCGATTTCACAAAGCGCGTTTAAGACTTAGACGCGTGCAACTTCACTAAATGCACGCACTTCCACCATGCATTTGACGAAGTTACACGCGTCTAAGTCTTAACGCCCTTTGTGAAATCGGCCCACAGTGTTCATGGATCCACGCTTCACTTAAAAACTATATTGGAAATTATTGTACAATATCAGAGTGTTACATCTGCAACCTATTAAAGATAATGTTTACATTCGATGTTTGTAAACATGGATGTTTACATCATGTTATTTGGAAATTTTGGAACATGCCAACCCACCAAATTGAATACTTTTTGTGTCAAAAGAATTTTTAGAGGGGCACGCCACCAACAAATTACACATAAGACAGTAAAACTCTGGACATAAACAAACAAAATGTTAAGGACCACTGACATTGCCAAACTCGCTAGCCCAGTGGTACGGCGTTCCGCGTTTTCGGTTTGCTCCACTAATGTACCACTGGCTTCAAACACCCTCATCGCTTCTGCTCGGAATGAATAGAATCTGATCCTACAGCTAGTTTTCCACCCTAATAAAATCATAATCGTACTGTCAACTTTAGAGGTGTACCAAAACACCACACACACTGATTTTTAAACATTTGTTCATTATTTTGTGTTGCACTATTTTGCGGCGGATTACACGTATGGCTGTGCTTCGGTTCGGTCGTTCCGGCAGAAATAGTTACTATTTTAGAAGCAACCTAATCGATGGACCAATCAGCTTCGTCGAATTTGATCACATGATTTTGTGAGTGTAAACATAACCACGTGCAACAAGGAGGCAGCCATCTTAAATGACGTCATTCCTACGCGAAAAGTAGTACGGGGCACTGACGTCTGAAGGCAGAGTCAGTAAGGTGAAACGTCTGACCTCTGCGTTGGAGATTGTCACTTTGCTTCACAAAAATGGCTCTGGAGGTAAAACTACTGGACCGAATCGAGGTATTCTGGTCTTATTTTTCTTCTAGAAAGATTCTCTATCCATTCATACCAGTGGTTTGGGCCTGAGGGCGGTGGAAGTATGCTTGTGCGTTTTTTTGGACCACACTGTACTGTGCGGCTTTAACAAATTAGATATCTAGTCAATTTTCATTAATCATCCACAATATTATCATTGGAAGCTAAATTGTTAATACATTGAAATAATTTAATTAAAATATCATTCATGTCAAAATATTTCTGTTAAGTGTCACAAAGCTAATAGACTGGTAGGCATGGTAGGAGATAGGCTACGTTGTTGTGTATGCTCTGGATTGTTCTGTATGGAACAATTCACCAAGGGCCTCGACCTTGCTTTACAATATCAATCTTGTCCCAAAACCTGGACAAAATTAGGATATGAACGATTTTTTGTCATTTTATGCATATGACTGCGAGAAACCACATACTGAAAATCCCCTTTGGGGAAAATGTTTTATTAAGGTTTGAATATTTGGAACTGACTTTGTCATTGGACCTTTGTCATGTTTGTACAGGAGAATGGGAACCGATGTACAGCTAACATTTGAACGGTTTGGTTTACACCCCATGAATGTATTACCAACAGATAGAAACATGGTGCATAGAAGCAGACAAGCATGTTTTTAATTGTTTTATGTAATAAGAAATGACATAATTATGTAGATTAACACAAAATGGGTCACAATACATAAAAATGCCTTTTCTAATTACGTAACCAGAAAAAACCCACAAAAAACTTGTTTTTTTCGAATAAGAGGGAGCGTGTTTCTATCTGTTTGTAATACATTTAGTGGGTGTAAATCCAACTGTTCAAAAGTTATATACATCCGGTCTCATTCTCATGTACAAAGTTCAGTTGTTGGGGCACCGATAAGTATAACAGGCGTGTACAAAATTTTCCCCAAGTGGGATTGATGGGAAATTTTACTATGTGATTGAGGAGTCTTCAACAGACAGAGAGACACATGTTTCATATTGTATGTCTCATTTTTTTTCCGGGATTAACCCTCCTCCTATCAGTCTATAAACGCTCCAACAGGATCTGTTTGTGTCCCGACCTCATATGAAATCCTCAGGTATTCACCAGGTTTTCCACCAGTAATCTTTTACCTTTTCTTAGTCACCTCTATTAGTAATATACATACATGTACATACCAAGTTCAGTTTGGCTGCTCTAAGTGAAATAGCTTTACAGGTATGACATCAGCCAGAGTTTCCCTTTATTGCTTGGAAAACGGTGGCAGATAGATCAACACGTTTCTCTAAAGCCGCTCTCACACGTGCGACAATTTGCGTGCGATTGTATTTTTCTACGTTACGCAAACAATCGCAGAAATTATCGCTGATTTGTCGCAGACGTTTCGCACACGTATCGCAGAATTGTCGTAAAGTTAAAGCCGCTCTCACACGTGCGACAAATTGCCTGCGATTGTATTTTTCTACGTTACGCAAACAATCGCAGAAATTATCGCAGATTTGTCGCAGTGAGACGTGTCGCAGAAACTTAACGATAATCAACGTTTTTTGGCGTTCACTTGCGGTTGTTAGCGACAATCTGCGATTATAGCTGCGACAATATTGCGACAATACGGGTTTTCTGTCTGCGGCCTCTTCAGTCGACACCGATAATTTGCGGTTATAAACGATTTCTTGCGACAATGTGCGATATGTTGCGACAATCTGCGGTTACTTTGCGATAAGTTGCGACAAGGTTAAATTTTTTGAACATTTCCAAAATTTCACGATTACACGCGATTGCTTGCAATATTATCGCAAGGTCTGCGATAGTTTGCGTTAATTTGCGACAGTACACTTGTGATTGTCTATCGCAATTAAACGCAGGCCAACTGTCGCACGTGTGAGAGTGGCTTAATGCGGATGTCAGGTCACACTGCGATTGCCTGCGCTACGACGGAACAGTCGGCATCAGGTGTCGCAAGCACGGTCAGGTCACAAAAACGAAAAATGTGTACGATCGTCGTGGAACAAGCAGCATCTGCGCGCAGGGAATCGTAACCGTGTTCAGGTCACCTGCGACTACAGCATCGCAAAGTTCCGGCAATAATCATATTGTGACTTGTGATCATGTACGTTTTCAAGATGGAAGTGCCCATGCAGGGTATGAAAACGCTCGTCACTGATTGGTTAACTAAAATAGACCAACTTTCGGATAATCGCACGACGTCGCAACTCAAGTCAGGTCGACTGCGACTGGATTACGCCCGTCGTGATCATGATTCGTCGTGGCGCCGAAGTTCAACATGTTGAACTCTTGCGATCCGTGATCTTTTTGGTCGGCGACTGATTCCTATCGTCACAAGTGAGACGCAACTGCAGTCATGTCACACCAGATGGGCGACTGATTTGTTCCACGCTGTCGTGCCTCACACGCAAATTGATCCAGAAAAGTCAGCGTGCGCCTGTTCTGTACCATCGCAAGGTCGACCTGACATCCGCATAAGTGTCCCCTATTGTTAGGTCGCAGCTTATTCCGTCTGACAATGGGGGGGGGGGGGCACTCATAAGTGGGCAACATTCAAAAATGTTACACCGTGTCGCGTGTTTTTCTACTGCTCCGTGGAATTCTTCTGTTAAACCCCGGGTACATGTACGCAAGCGCACGCCCCTGATCACAGACCCATTGGCTGATATTCATTAAATGTAGCAAATGCTTCTACTTCAAGTTTTGCAGTACATTTACATTGCAACTCGCCGTGCAAATCTTAAGTAAAAGCATTTGCTAATTTTTATATGAATACCAGCCATTATCCTCCAAATTGTATCTTATCAACCCACAATATACTGTGGTCGCTGAGTTATGCCGGCGTGGGGGCGGTTCTATAGGCCTAGCCTTACGTAGGCCCGTACGGATGGTATTGGCCAAAAACAAAGATTGGGTTTAGGGGCATGTCTCAGGATCATCGTTCATATTAAAAACATGAAACCCACATCGTGGTTAGTCGTAGGACACGGCGCGGCTAAGTGATACGGTAATAGCAAAATGGGTGGATATGGAGTCCACGCCGGCATAACTCCGCGACCACAGTATGTTTTTTGATACATGTATATTTAACCGTATGAACACTCTAAAAAATTTCTCGTCGTACTGACAAGCTGGAACTCATTCTCAGAATATGCTTAAATTGACAGGGTCAATTGACAAGTTTTTAACTTGTCAACCTCGGAAAAGAGACATCTTATCATTGAAACAAATACATCTTGTCATTCAGACTACACAAAAATAAAAAATAAAAAATATAAAAAAAGAGACCGTTATGCGGTAGTTACAAGTACTAACAACAGGTACAATGGTACATATGAAAGAAAAACCCTCCCAAATTTCAGGGCCTACGGCGGGATTCGAACCTACGACCTATGAAATATATAAACTACTAGACGTAACCCCTAAACCCTCGTGGCTAATGAGGCAACGATGGTGACAGCATGCTAAGAGTTCAAGAAATTGAGCGATAAATGTGAGGGAAGCGCATGCGCAACAATGTCCTGCAAACTGAAACGTTTCGCCATAACTAGAGACCTTGTCAACTGGACAAACTGAACTCGTCACAGAGATGTGCGACTCGCCATGACAAGTAAATCGTGTCATGAATGACGTAATTCGTCAGACTGACTAAAGCATCTCATCAATATTCGCAGACAAGTTGCGGTGACAAGAATTTTTTAAGAGTGAAATAAGAGAATTGGCGTGTCTTTAAATGAGAGTTGAAACACTTTCACTTCAAATTAGATGTCAACCTTTCTATTAAAGGGAGACATGCGAAAAATATTGCCCGGCGGGCACAAGTTGGCTTTGTTTTGATTAGCGCACAGCGCCGTCTGTTAATACGCGGGGACATTACGCTATAGCACTGGCCCCTGGAGAGCTATCAGTGAGTTTAGAACACGTATCTAACCAAAAAACACTAGTTTGTAAAAAAACACACCCCAAGCTCACGAATTTGTGAGCTCGTGGGGTGTTTTTAGATACGTGTTGTGTTTTTATATACGTTTGGTTCCATCTGTCTTAAACCTTGAGAGTAAGTACACAGACTTTGTCGTCATAACCGATCACGAGTCGGTTTCCTTTCACAGAACATTTTTGAGGCACTTTGGCCCTCATCTGTTCACCATTGATTTCTATTTGTTTCATCGACACTGTTTTCTTGTCAGTATCAATGTCAGGTTGATACACCCTGACCTCTTGGGGTTCATCACCTGTCATCCACCCAACGATGAACACCTCCCCAAATGTACCTGAGCAGATATCACTACACATGAACCCCTTCACCCCATGACGTACTGACATGACCTCAGTCAGGCTGTTCTCACCCACCTGGTAGCATGAAATTTTTTCGGCATTATTGGTACATATGACAACCATACTTGTGATTCTACAGAATGCTGATCGATATCCTTCACCGGTCTCGATATCCTGGAGTACCTTACCTTCACTGTCGATCAAAGCAATATGATCATATGGGAATTTCACGTGCGAAACCAAGAAATTTCCATGACTAACACCCTTTACTGACCACATCTGTTTTATCACATCATCTGAGAGCTTCACATCGATTTCCCTCTTCGAACCTCTGACGACATCCATGACAGTAAGCATCGGTGATCGGCTTCTCAGGACAACAAGATGATCTTGTCCTAATGCAGCAATGTAACGTATAACGTCTTCTTCTTGTATTATAACCTTAGCGGCCAGAGAGGGTAAGTCCCATAGTAACACCTTGGAAACTTTACTTGCCTCGACAACTGCAGCTATGCGATCTTTTGACAGGAATGCGACACTGATCACTCCACTCCCATCAGGAACATCTAGATTGGACGATAGTGAAGCGGATGAGAATCGTCCCGCAGATGTGACATATTCTTCACACAAGTCATCATTTGTTTTCATCCTCTCCCTAAACGGCGTCACACGGTCTTTTTTCGAAGCATCTGAAAGCTCCATCATCCTGGTGTAAGTACGCGTCATATTTTCACTGAGGTCTGCTTTGAGTAATTTCTCGGATAACAATTCATCGCTTTTCGGTTTTGTAGCTTGAATTTCTTTCTGCATGACTGTGACATCTTTGATGCTATTTTGGATCATTTCCTTTTTCTGCACGCATTCCTGGTCGAGACTCTGAAGGAATGGCTGCTGTATTTCACGTATAGCTTCTTCTTCCGGCCCTCGTGTTCCACTTTTTTCCGTTCCATCAGTTCCCACTGGGATCGGTAGTAGGCAGCCTTCTCTGAACATTCCTGGATAGATTTTTCTACACTTGTTTCACCGATGTCGAAATTCGCGGCAGCGTTTTTCTTCCCTTCTTCGCATGTCTTTTGCGTCTCCTTCAGCACTTTCCTCAGCTCAGTGTCGTGCTTCTGCAGTGGATGGGTTGCCGCTTGGACCTTCCCCAGTTCTTCTTTTAACTTGTTTTTCTTCATTTTGAGCCCATCCTTGTAGTCGATCACGTGATGGTGCTGTTCTTCGTTGTGTTTTCCAAAGCAGACGACACATATTGGACGATCACAGCTTGTACAGAACTGATCCAGAGTTAACGGAACCAGGCTGGGGGTAGGGATCTTTAGAGGATTTGTTTCTGAATAGATGGTTGTTTTGTGCAACAATGAGTGATAAAGTTATAACTGAAAACGGAAGGTAATAGGGCATGCCCCTGAAGAACTAAAGGCGGTGAACGTATAGGCCTAGGCCTAGCTACAGTGACAGGCGAACGCCAACCGACTCTGCCGCCAAGGTGGAATGGTTGTGGTCAATGTGGATGGTAAACTAAATGGCAGAATGGGTGGTTGGTGAGAGGATGCATTGTCCACGTATGGCCAATGCATCCTCTCACAGAGTGTTGGGTGTCTGCCCGGCCCTCAGTTTGGAATAGGCCTAGAGCAACAGTGGCCCACGAAAAAAACACACAACCGACTGGAAGCCGTAAAATAAGGGTATGTATCGGTAGGCCTAGGCCTAGTCCATGATGTTCTTCTCACACCATAATCTTCTTTCCCTCTTCTTTTCACCCTCTGTTTGCAATAGAGCAACATGTGACCTACACAAAATCACACAGCCGACTGGAAGCCACACGCAGCGTAGGCCCTTGCGTCCCGAAAACAAAAGTAGGCCTAGCCTGTAAAAAACAAACAAAATCCCACTCGACATGCTCGACGTGACCTCTCCCACTCTCCAACACACACACTGCACTCTCCCACCCCAGAGGCCAACCATACGCAATGGGCATATAGATTTGTTCCAACTATGTCATCAAAATCTGAGCTGTTGAATCGCCTGACTTTTTGCATTCATTTCTGCACTGTACTTCCCCAAGCAACGTGTACATCATAAGCCGGCGGCTGAAACCCATGACGTCACGAAAACTTGTGCTGTTCAACCGCCTGACACAATGCACACTTCACTGCCGTACACGACGCAGACCAGTACAGCGCTTGCAACAGGCGGTGGCATATCGTTACGTCAACAATACTTGTGCATCTCCAAAAACACCCAAATATCTTTAAATCCAACATCGCTTTCTCCACAGTAAGAGTCACTATCTACATCTTTCCTAATTATCTATTGATGGGCAGCCATTACAACGAGCAACTTCATCCCCTTGGTACCAAACGAACGCCTATGAGCTACAAACCCGAAAATCACCTACACTATAAAAATATCAGTAGCGATCCATAAAGGCCTTCGTCGTGTGCTGCCGCCGTTGGCGGGTTCCGGGATCATTGCGTCAAGTGGTTTACCGTGAAGTCCACACAACGAAATGACATCGTGACTTTCGGTTCTTGGATGGTCCTTGTGTTTTTGGCCACAGTCATCACACAAACTGATGCCGCCACATTGCGGACAACAGAGGGAGGCCTCAACATTCTTATTTTTGTCGGTGCAGTAGGAACATTTGTTCCACTTCATCTGGTTTAACCCTTTCCTAACATCGTTGTATTTCTCAATGATATTTGCAAGAGTAAAGTTTGTTGTAAATCCGTCCACTCCACCCGGCGGGACCCGGCATGTTTGTCTACAAACAGGGCACGGGAACTCACCATCTCTTGCTGCCGTTTGTATATAAGTCCGCAGGCAGTTTTTACAAAACGAGTGGTTGCAGCTTCCAACTACTTTCGGTTCCTCATACGTCTCAGTACATATGGGACATTCAAGTTCTTTGAGGAGACCGCTGTCAGCAGACGACATCTTGCCTATAATAAGACATAAAATAATCAGTTGTTAGTTTGTACGGAATGATCATCCCTAGACTGAAGTTTAAGTCTCCCAAATTTGAACAAATTTGATGGACCTATGTAGGATCAAACGAATCAAGCATAAAGGTTCAACTTACAAAGTAAGCATTTTATAAATGTGGACAATATCCCTTTAAACCTCAACAGATTTGCATTCTGACTCTTCCATATGATAGGCGAGACCCTTCTGCATGTTTCTGCAAATTTTGTTGAATTCCGATAAGCTGATCATATGATACAAAAGGACTGAATTAATAAGAACCCCACAAACAATGAGAGTGCAGGGTCATCTGTGTACATTTGAATAGGGTTACGTACATTTGCACATGGAACCCTAATTGTGCTGAAAGTACCTTTGCTGTCCTCAGAAATGGAATTCAAGGCATTACGTTGGCAGATTCATGTACCCCTTCACCACAAAAAAAGTTGAAGTTCGTGCCGATTAAGTAAAGCCGAAATTCAGGCAGTGAGAGACATCTGGTGGCAAGACATTAGTGTGTCCTTCAGTTATGCTGAATCGGTTAATGTCGTCCTGGGTACACCTCATTATTACCCTGGGTATTCTGGGTAATCCTTTTTGTTACCCAGGACAATCCTGGGTATAAATAAGGTACCTTAACATTACCCAGTTTGAAATGCGTGCCATTTTCCACCTGCAGATATACCGCAACTTTGGGCGCAGGTGGAAATTGGGGCGGGTTTTTAAACTGGGTAATGTTAAAGTACCTTAATTGTACCCAGGACGATCATGGGTAACAAAAAGGATTACCCAGGATTACCCTGGGTAATAATGAGGTATACCCAGGACGACATTAACCGATTCAGCTTCAGTTAGTTCATCGTTCGCAGTTAAATCTTTATGGTTGATTCCTTTATGGTAAAGATTAATTAACATTTTTATGGGTTCGGTTTTTGGGGGTCACCCTGTAAATTGCTCGGCGCCTGATGGTTAAAGTTAAAGTTAAAGTTTGGGTTTATAGTCTGATATCAACAACGGTAGAGGTGTCATCCGACTTCACACTTTAACCCCAGTCTGTCCTGAAACCTTTCAGTAGAACTCAGATGAGCTGCTCATTCAGCGCATACAATCTGAGCAACATTTATACACCTGGGTGGAGAGAGGCCAGTAAGGCAAAGAGACCTGCCCAAAGTCTCACGCCAGCAGCGGGATTCGAACCCGGGATCCTCTAACCGCTAGTCGGAGGCCCGAACCACTACACCACCGTGGCTCACCGTGGCACCAACATGGGCTCTGAACTTGGCGTTCATTTTGCATGATTTCAGTTGTAAAAGTCCTTTAGTCCTCAAATATACAAGCATACGGCGTGTCCCTCAAAAAAGTATTTTTAAAGATGAACTGCGTAAAGAAAACCAGCGCACCGGTTGTTTTAAAAGCCCATAAGGTGAGGCCTAGTACATACCATCGTCGGCGACCGATCGCGCGATCTCCTGTTCGACGCCGACCCCATCGAGCGATTTGATTGGCGTCTGATCGCGAGACTGTAATTACTTGAGTCATTTCATAGTCGTCTTCGCTGAGGTACGAATCAACTCTGCGAAATCGGCGTCCAGATTTTGATCGCGCGACGGACGCCCGCCGATGGTCGTAGTTCGAAGTATGAAACATGACACACACCCGATGTGTATGGTAGCGCCACCGTCCAATGTACTGGCGACTAGAGCTAGCGCGTCAGCCGGACTAGTAGCGTCACCATATACATATGTGACTGATGTAGGAACTAAATGTTTACTGTGATAAGGACCCGCGCCCGTATAGTTTTTAGGGCGCGAGGGGTAGCTGGGCGTCGGGTTAGGTTTAGGGTTAGGACTAGAAGTGAGGGTTTAGGTCCATATGGAAAATATTGTACGAATTGTATGAACAAAAATTCCATTCGCTGGCAGTTGGCCCAGTAGCCTAGTTGGCAGCAGTCAAGAGTCCCTGGGTTCGAGTCCCGGTTTGGGCATGGTTTTTTCGCATCCTTTATTTCATCAGCAGAACATTTTACAGAACTGTGAAAAATATTTAAGTCCGTGAAAAATATTCTAAGTCCGAGGCTGACGAGCTAGCGCTAGCCTGATGTGTCCAATGTATTGTTTGTTCCAACAGATTATCTCATTCTACAGGAGTAAAATGGGTCGACCACAGTATTAGGGAATTGAAAGGATCCAGATAGAAGAGGAAGATTTCCGTCACGCGCGTGCCCGAGCTTAATGTGTCATAACTGACTTGATCCGTTTCACAAGGTAAAATTACTTATAGATGAACATTCTAAAAAATTATTAGGGTTTTATAATAGATATGTCGGGCCGACTGCAAAAGACAGAACAAAAGGAGTTCTAACAGGCGATGCCCCGATTAACTTTAAACCTTTCGAGTATTTCCTTATACACTGTGACATAATAAACACAGAAGATATCCTTTATAATGGTGAGAGAAGTGATGTATTTGTAAGGTTACCAGTTAAGGAATGCGATTTTGGAGAAATGCTACAATATAATTCATCAAGTATGAAAGAAAGACCTTGTAAAGAAAGATTTAACAAATTAAGACTTTGGGTTACAGATGAAAAGAATAAGAAAATAAAGTTTAATGATGCAAATATTCAGTATGAGTTATTAATCAGCTTTGCTGCACTGCGTGGATAAAATTTTCCACATAAATGAGCAGATATTGGGGTTATTCAAAGCGGCCAAAGAATTGGTATAAAATGTTAGAGGAATCTAATTTTACAACTGAACGTGAATCATTTATAAAACCAGAAGTATCAGAAGTATCAGAACCAGATTTACTAGAACCTAAATTAATAGATGGTGAATGGGTTATTCCACTTGAGCTCCCTAAACTACCTGAACTACCTGAACTACCTAAACCTAAACTACCTGAACCTGAACCACCTGAACCCGAACTACCTAAACGACCTAAGCTCCCTAGACTACCTGAACTACCTAAACTACCTAAACCTGAACCAGTTGACTCAACTATTTCATACTAAATAAATGGGTGAAGAAATTGAAACTAAACGATTATATCCTGACTTGAACACAGAACCGTTACTTAATAATTCAACACAATTTAGATTACAACATATTTCAGAAATAAAAAAGTTCTTTGAAGAAGAGATAGAATTTAGAAGAAAGGTATTTTCCAAATATATGAAAGCGTTTAATGTTATGACAGGTGTTAGCCATGTTTTGAATATAACAAGTGTTGTTGCTGGTTCAGTTGGTATAACTTCATTAGCTGGTGTAATTACAGCTCCAGTTGGTTTTGCTTTAGGGGGTGTAACAATTCTCTCTTCAATAGTTTCTTCAGGATTAACCTGGAAGAAAAAGAATATTCATCATAAACTTGAAAAACACGAAAAGATAGGAATGTTAGCGGTCTCAAAATTAAACACTGTTAATAACTTAATTTGTAAGGCTTTAACAGATTCCCATATTACACAAGAAGAATTCTCATTAATTACCAGTGAAAAGGAGAAATATATTATCCTATAGAATGGCATAAGAAAAAAACAAAGAGAAGATGCTGCAAACCAAAATGTTGATGTGGAAGCACTTAAAAAAACTTTTTTAGAAGAAGGAAAGAAATTAGCTCAAAACGAAATAATAAAAAAATTGAAACACGAAGTGATCTAACAACAACAGTGAATCATAATTATAATTATTATTACTATTGGCAACCGCTCCCGTTTCACGATTATTACCCAAATGTATCTAGTACGCCTGTAGCCACTACGCTTACACCTTCAGCTCCACCAAATTATTACTAGTTAAATGAATATCGACTATTTCATTGATGAACCAGAATGTGAAGAAGCTATATTTGATATTTATTTGGAACATTATCACTTCATTAAATCTATTACTTTAAAAAGTATAACATTTTATAATTCTTGGTGGACTGGGGATTTTCTTCCGCGAGTTATAGACTATTTTTATTTTTTAGCTTATACATACTCAAAACGAAATAATAAAAAAATTGAAACACGAAGTAATCTAACAACAACAGTGAATCATAATTATAATTATTATTACTATTGGCAGCCGCCCCCGTTTCACGATTATTACCCAATTATACCTTCAGCTCCACCAAATTATTATTAGTTAAATGAATATCGACTATTTTATTGATGAGCCAGAATGTGAAGAAGCTACATTTGATATTTATTTGGAACATTATCACTTCATTAAATCTATTACTTTAAAAAGTATAACATTTTACAATTCTTGGTGGACTGGTGATTTTATTCCACAAGAAGTAAAAGTTTTTTATTTTTTAACAACTGAAGAATGGACCCAAAAAGGTGAAGTTGAAAATGCTGAAGAAATTTGTAGAGAAGAATTTTCAGCACCAAGATTTATCAATTCATGTAAGGCAAGTGTGGAAACTCGTCATAATTATTATAATGCGCCCCAAATAAGTGTTAAACAATACCATTTCCCATTTGGCCGGCATTTTAGTTTAAATAGTTTCTGTAATCAGTGGAATGAAATTATCAAAAATGGTGGAGTAGAGCATGTTAAACTTCATTGTGAAGGAGTTTAAACTTGATCTGTTGTTCGATATTAAAAAAAAATCAATTCAATCTGAGGTTAAAATAGACGAAGAAGGAAGAACCATAAAAACTACCACTGATAACAGAGTAGTAAAACATTTAGTAGAAGTAGTTAATAAATGGTTTGGTTTCAAACAAGAAACATTTACTAAAAAAGGTAAATACTATTCAACTAAACCATTACTATTTTATGTTACTAACCTCTTTTTAACAACTAACTTAATTAATAAACAATATACTCTTCATAATAATAAACATTCAGATATACTATGTTCAATACCAGTTGATGATGGTGACCAGATTAAACTTCAAAGATTTAATCCAATTAGTTGTGGGTCTAGGGAGCAGTCTGGTGAGCATAGAAAAGTAGAAAGAATGACAAATCATCTAAAGTTCCAAATAACAGATAAAAATGGTAAAGTTGTAAATTTCAGAGGAAGTCAAGTATTGATTCATTTTACCCTTGAAACTAATAAACTCGATTTATCTCCTATATACATAACTATGGGNTCCTATTATCAGGCCAAAAGGTTAGTAACCAGTGATTCTTGCATCTGTCATCTCATGTAAGCCAATCATCTGAAGCTGAGTCTTCGAAGGTTACCACTTTTAAGCTTGACAGCCTTATAGTCCGACACAACCTTCGCGCGACCCAATGGAATGCGGAAATACGAAATCTGACAACAGCCTGTGGTTACCTAATTGTGTGTGTGAAAGTACAGGAGAGTATAATTTGGTCACGCTGTCCAATCGGTTATTCAAGAGTCATTTATTGAATAAGATTTGTGGTCAGCCTGTGGTTTGTGGTAAGCCTACTTCAGCATTCCACTGGGTCGCGCGAAGGTTGTGTCGGACTATAGAAGGGCACTAAATGGATGAGTTGCTATGTGACCTGCAATGATCCCTCCCTTGGGTGACACACTGGTCCCCGATACATTTAGAAGGCTAACCATTCTTATGTCTTTCTCTATGAAAGTATGTCCTTATCTAACCAATATTAAGTCATTTCATTGTCCTTCCAGGATGTAGATGAATTCTTTGAGCACCAAAAGACCTTTCTAGTTGAATATCATTCAAGAATAAAGGATGGAACTGCTAAGGGAGATAAGATGACTAAAACCCACAAGTGTAAGTCATAAGACACATCTTCAGCATACTTGTGTGTGTCACGTGTCTTCATTACTGCCTCTGAACTATGTTAGAGTGTGTTAGAAGCCAATAACAAATGACTCCCTCACTGCCTGTTTGACTGATGCATGCTGCATGGAAGTGATTAGCAGATAGGTAGCATGATGTGCACTGTATCACAACACACAGCACAAACTCATCTGTCATGTTCACATAGGTCAAGACCTGGCAAATCTAACACACACCATGGACTGTGGGCTTCCCGGTAGTTCCACAAAATTTGGATCTTGGTGAGGAAGAGAGGAACGGTGCTGAATAGAAACATGAACATATCAATATTGGTCTCCAAGTTCTTCTGAGAATTCATGACATTTCTAAGATTCTTTCGATGGAGTTGCCACAATATATCATTTGCTAGTTGCTGATCTGTCCTTCTTGTCTATTTCCTGATTGATCTATTTCCTATTTCAGCTGTAGCTGATACGTACATTAAAATATCAAGTGGTCTCCTGCAGTTAGCGACACTTGAAAATACCGAATTAGACAAGTGAGTTAAAAGCTAATCAACATTATCCTGGTGAAGTAGATTAAAGCTCTTGTCACTCGTGTACTCACTCTGAGTTCATTTGTTTGTGTGGGTTAAAAAGTGATTCAACTCTTCTTCTATTTGCAGATTTTTTAATAGAATAGCTGAATGTTTTGAAAAGGCCAGAAAACTGGAGGGTCGTGTGGCGTCCGACGAGGACCTCAAACTTTCTGATACGCTGCGATATTACATGAGAGATTCAGCCGCTGCCAAGGCGTTACTCTACAGAAGAAGTCGAGCGTTAGCTGATTATGAAAATGCCAATAAAGCTCTTGATAAAGCCCGGTCAAAGAACAAAGATGTGCAGTCTGTAAGTCGAGATGTCGAACTCAAAAACTGATTGAATTCTTGCTATAGCATTCACCTTCTTTGTCATTGAAGTTTCTATCTTATCTTCATAGATGAGAGTTTTCCGGGAATTCCCGGATTTCCGGGAGCGGGCGCTACCAAATAAATATGGCTTTTTCGATTTCGCTTCATTCCGGCACCTGTGCTGTTCCCAGTCCCGGTTTTACATCCAACCATCAACAATCCTAGATTGGTTCTGTGATCTACCGCTAGGATTTGATGACAGCGATGGCGCCAAGATGGCGGCGGGCCGTCGGAAGGCCGTCGAATGGCAGGATTTGGGACATGACTTCTGGGGTCATGACTAATTTCCGGGAATTTTTTGAAATGGCACTCTCATCTATGTATCTTGTAATGTTCTTTTCAGGCTGAGAATACCCAGCAGACTTGCTGTGAAAAGTTCGAAAGCATTTCAGAGACAGCAAAACAAGGTAAGTGACGAGTTGATCAAACTGTTGGCTCACATTGGTTTACACTCAGTGGACTGGTGAATGTTTCCTGTTGAAACTTAAACATACTGAGGGCCCCTTACTACCTTACTACCAGCTGTAACGAGGCTGGTTGGCAAAGCTAAGGTAATACAACAGCCTCTGTCACTGATGATAATGAATCCAACAGTCCAAATTTGATCCTTGATGATGGTTTTATGTTTCAGAATTGACAGATTTTAAGGCCAGAAGAATCCAACACTTCAGAAAGAATCTGATTGATTTAGCAGAATTAGAATTGAAGCATGCCAAGGTAGGTCAGGTCGTGTCACATCATGCTGGCCAAAGGAGATGCATGAAACGAGTTTTTGTTCATTGGAATCGTAGAGTTGTTTACAGCCTCCAGTGAATCTGTTAGTGGATGCTAGCAATCGTGGATCATGAGATATCACATGGATTAGGTTTTAATCAATATAATCGCTGTCATTGTGAGTGGAGTGTCCTCCTTGCTGACCTCGGGTCGACCCTCCATGTCTTACCATTCCCTCTTCTCTTCAACAGGCTCAAGTTCAACTGCTGCGAAACTGCATAGGCTCCTTGAAGGAGGAGATGTAACTGTACAGTGTATAGAGATGAATGGTTTCTACTCTGGGTTGGTGTGCTATCAGAAAGTGAAGACAAAGCCAGTCTGTGAAACGCAACGACATCGAATTTGTTACTTTACAATCTTTGGAGACCGTTCAACATGAAGGAGAGCCAGGCTGAGTTAGTGGATTTGTAGCGGATGAGGCTTTCAGTGTGTGGATTAANTAAGTTATCTTGTACGACGATGGTGTATTTTAACAATTTATTTTCATACATGAGTAGGGTAGATTTATATTTTCCTGGCAGTGATAAGGTCTAACTTCCTTTTCACTTGGGCACTCATGAAAACGTCATAAAGTGTCATTTCCGAGTGTATCTAAGAAGCAAATGGTTGCCGTCAGTTCCTCCTTTGAGCTTACCACTGTTAGCTGATACTACGACAGAATCTGTAGAATCACAATTGTAAATATCCAATTTGCTAGTCTCTTTTTGGCTGTAGATGTGATCAGGTCCTTGAAGATGATCACATCCACATCTTAGATCTTCTGCTAATCAAATCAATTTCATTTTCCTTTCCCAAGATACACTTGTCCCCAGTGTCGATGTCCC
This sequence comes from Notospermus geniculatus, assembly GCA_002633025.1. NCBI lineage: Eukaryota > Metazoa > Nemertea > Pilidiophora > Heteronemertea > Lineidae > Notospermus > Notospermus geniculatus. Next base: position 93,246 of record NMRB01002225.1, read on the forward strand.
CAGTTTCGATGTCAGAAACATGTGCTTTATTCCACCAATCAGTGCATGTGTAAAACGGGGAACGGTTCGAAACTGCAGGGGAAGTTCAGTCACAAGGTTTCTCTGCAAGGAATATGGTAGCATGTCCTTTATCTTTGCTTGATGCTGTGTGTAGCAAGTAAATGATCAGAGACATTACTGAGCATTCTACATGTATGAGCTCGTCTCGATGAATGAGACTGAGAAGTAGTCATGTGGCCAGTAACTGTGCCTTAACATATGAAAGAATGATGTGAGCATTACAGACGAGACAGGCGTGAGTGAGGTGAATGACCACAAATTCACAAACATTCACTACTGTCCTAAGCTAAAGAGTTTGGTTGCTATAACTCGTTAATTCTCGGGTAGAATTCACTGCTAGCTGAAATGACCACCTTTGTTTCCAGAAGGGCATTGGCTGGGGTATGTTAGAGTGGATAGAAAGATAAAGAAGGAATCAGGAGTGCAAATAATTGTTCTGGAATGATTCAGTTGAGATTGGCAGAGTTTATAAGTGGTATTTGCTGGCTTACATTCGTGTGAAATGATACTATTGCTAAGTTCTAATTACACTGTAAAAAACTTTATTTGATTGCAATATCTACTTAATATATTTAGTTAACAAAAGTGATTGATTTGCACCGTATAAGTCATTTAGAATGCAGACTAATATCAAGGATTTCTCTTTGAAATGTTCTGATTCTAATGTCATACTTGAATGAATATTATAAAAGTCACTCGCTAATTGTCGGGTTAGTGATGCATTATGAGTACCGGTATACATGTTTGGGGCCTTTTCTAGTCCTAATCCAGGACGGCTTTCCCGAAGGACATGAGGTGGGCTGATTGCTCTTCTGGTCTATGCAAGGCTTACAGGCATCTGCATAAGACAACCATGTAATGTATCTTTGCTGGGAAGAAGTGGTCAGCAAGCATTGAGTCTGAGAAGGGTCCTTGACATGTATTTTCCAGTTGTTGATGGACACTAAAGAATTGAACATTTCCATTGAATTATTGCCCTGATATTGGTTTTGCTCTAGTAAAGATAGATTTGGTTTTGGGACCAATATAAATGCGTTTTTATACTTGTTGTAAGATTCTTTGCCTACTTAGTAGGTTATAATCATGTACTGGTATACGACCAGATACTGTGGCTGTTATTTCTAGCGTGGGACAAGTCTGCAGGACTCCTGAGAGGTCACCAGAAGTAGGAACCATGACAAGTTCTTCCCTGGCTGGAGTGACTCTGAGTTCAGTATCATCAAATCAGAACATACTGGTACACTTGGAGTTTGACTGATTCTACAATGTAAGCTAAGATATGCTGTGCTCATTTTGAACACGGGACAAGTGTATAACCAGCATTATTGAGACACGTTTGACGTGTTTTCCCCTCTGGAGGTCAGAAGATCTGCTCTTTTCCATAAGCGTAGAGCCTTGCTTTCGCTTATTCAGCCTTTCATATCAAATAGGCCTGAAAACATTGACAGTTACAAGCTTTGTGATAAAACCTTATGGTTTATAAAGATTGTTCCATGTGCTATTTGCTAAAAAGCAGTTTCTATGGTGTACTAGCTGTTTATCGCACATTATAGGACCAGAAACTCTGTGGTTAAACCTCTTTCCTGACTTACCCCTTCATTTCTTAATAATGATATATACATGTAAATCTGGTTCTATTGATGAGTAATAAAGAGTCAGTATATCGTGATTTCTCTTGAAAAAATTATTCCTTTCTTGATTGACATTGTAATCTTGTGGATGGTGCAGGGCAAATGTGCCTTCACTACTCTGAATAAATTGAATATCAATATAATGAAACAGGTAGCGATTTGTGTTCTTTGTGAAGTTACATATACGAGTGAAAACAAAGGGAAAGCCTTCCTCGTGTGAGCAATGATAGTTATCATTCTATCCCTTGTTTCCCCGAGCCGTGCTGATGGAGTTGAGAAGCATTAACCCAACTGAACAAGTATAGATGTCTCACATGTCCTTCGACAACACATTGGGTGATACCAAAAATAGATCTATTTTTGGTGATACTGTATGAATAAAGCTAGCAGATGCTTCTACTTCAGATTTGTACAGCATAGCGTAGTGGATTTGTACTGCAAAATCCAAGTAAAAGCATTTACTAGTCTTTATTCACATGACCCATGTTGAAAGATGAGCGCTACTCTGCACAAAAGGTGGTGTCTTTTGTTGTCACTGCATCTAGGCCCGCCATTGTTTGTGTCATGTGATGGCAGTAATAAGGCGTGAATTAGGTCATGTGCGAGTTGATCATGAATCAGGATGTTGGGCAAAGTTCATGATGACAATACAATACTGATCACAATAATGATCATCTGATGCTGAAGATTAGAGTGTATACTTCCTATCAGCCTTCAATCAGTAGGCCTACACATGTAGCATTTAAGGGCTCCGCAGACTGGCGATTTTTCGAGCGATTTTCTAGGCGACCGCCCTTGCGACCACAGAGGCGACTGAACATATTTTTAGTTTTTTTTTAGTTTTTGTTGACTCGTTTGCGACAAATGCTTATTTGGAAGGTCAGTGATGTCGTGGATAACATCACTGATTGACCTCAAAGGTAATTATTGCAGGCGACGTAGTAGTCGCATCGGTAGTCGCCCCTATTTTAGTCGCCAGTGTGCGGAGCCCTTTACAGAGCTTCCTACAAGCTTGTTACTAGCAGTTCTTGTACAATCTGAATAATGGTGATGATAAACAGGAAGTCAATTTCCAGAATCTTAGCAAATTTTCGACCACTTCAGGCTGGCACTTTCAAAGTCAAGCTACCAGAAGTGTAGCTACCAGACACTTCTGGTAGCTCAACTTGAAAGTGCCAGCCTGAAGAAGACCCCGGTTGGGATCGAAAATTTGCTAAGATTCTAATTTTTGTGCTTTCTGATTCTTTGAATAATGTTTAGGTGGTTTTCTCCAGCTCCTCCATCTGTGTGATTGTAGAAATTTGCAATAGAAAACAATGGAGACAAATATTGTGCTAACGATTTTATTACACAAAACATTTCTGCCCTACAAACATGATTTAAGATGTTATACAATACAAAAAGTGCAGAGAGAGAGGGCTCAAAAAATGTTGTTCTTTGCCATGGAGAAAATCTGGCATAACTCCACGCAATGTGATCCTTTCAACTTTACATACAAAAGTGAGATTTCACCACATCAGATCAGTTCAACATTTTTTGAGTCCACAATGCTAGAAAGTCCTACATAATGACGAGATTATTTCCAGAATACATTGTATAATAAATATGTGTGAATATCTTATCAGTTTTGTCACGACAACTCAATGTGGGATCCTCCAAGCACACCATCCTCCCACAGCAGGGGTTTTACCTCACTACTCTTCATCCACTCACACTGTGCGAGGGTAATGAAGAGGAATGTGACCAAAGCCCTGCTGTGGGAGGGACCCTCCCAGGTGACAGCAGACATCTCTTGTCGGTGGTCCTCAATACATGAAACGTTTGGGAAGATTACAGAAGAAGTGTTTGAAAAGACAAGAGATTAGGAGACAATTTCACAAGGTACGATGATACACACAAGCTGTTTCTTTTTGTCATCAATCAGTTCCCACTGTACCAAGAGTTTCACCTGAAAGGGAAAAATAAATTTTACATTTCAATCATTCAGGAATTTTTTAAAAAACTTAAAATTATATTCATTGGGGACAAGAAACATGATTTGAAGGACAAGAATTTTCGAGGTACTGTCCACTGTCTGTGCAATGACACCCAAACTTCTACATCGTTTACTCACTTTGGGGTATAATTTCTTAACAGGAATTGCCGTCTTATAAGAGTATGTGTTGCCGCTCTTCAGTGGACAAGCCAAGCTGCAGTTCTTACATCCATCTGAATTGGGGAGGGGGAAGGGGACGTGGACTTCATCAATGATGCCATGCACAACTGCTGTCACTGTTTTCGTCTGCTCTTCTGCAAATAGATTCAAGAGATTTCAGATTAGCTATTGTGTTGTAAGGGGATAATCAGTGTTTCCACCAGAGGGTACCAAGGGTACTTTGGTAGTACCCCCTCAAAGGAACAGAAAAGGGCCATTTTCTGTAATTTCATGGGGTTTTTACTGATTTTGGAGAAATTAGTACCCTCAAAAAAATTTCTGGCAGAAACCCTGAAGGCCGTTAACCTATTCCTCGGTTGCGACATGCGCCATCTTTTACTAGAACGGGTCACAATTTAGGAAAGGAAAGAATTATCATGGTAGCTGGCACTGGACCAAAAAGCATCACACTTACTTGAAATGAAATCAATTTCCACCGTTGCACTTTTTCCCTTTTTCAGTAGACAGGCCCCACTTGCTTGTCCATTAATGATCACATTCTTGATCGTTGAGCCTGAAAAATGATAAGCCAGGCTTTGTAAGGTACGGTACATAAATATAATATCCATCCATCGCAAGTGGCCTACCCTACATCTAGGCTTGGGGGCCTCAATTAAGTGTCACATATTACACAATGGCTGGTATTCATAAAAATTAGCAAATGCTACTTAAGATTAGCACAGCGAGGTCCGATGTAAATGTGCAGCAAAACTTGAAATAGGCCTAGGCTCCTCGAAGCATTTGATCTGCCATCCTCGCACCCAGGGTGTTCACAACCGGCTCCCCTTCTCGCGCTTGTTTCATGAGGGAGGGTATGACCGTAAATGTTCTGAGATTCTCAGGTCAGGATGTTGATTTGCTAGCTATTAAGAAATCATCACTGGACCAATGTGGACGCATGATCATGTGATGATATTCCATCGTTTTGTGCTTGTACATAAATCTCTCCACAGTCGCAGCCCCTAAGCCTGCTACCGGTAAAGTAACAACTTTTGGAGGAATTAATTCCTCCAAGGTAACCAAATAACAAGTACAGCAGACCGGCATGACCGGTAGCCTGGATACACAGTGCAGGCCTACTGTTGCTAGCCTAGGCCTAATAGTAATACACAATACAACAAATTGAAAATGAAATTGAAATGAAAATGGAATGTTCGATCTTATCTTTCTTACGTTCAGGTTTAGCGGCACAATTGCCGAATTTTTTGAGGCCTCTGGATGAGTGAAATTTCAGCGCATCAGATGAGACATATGAAGTTGTGGAAATGATGAAAATCAAACACAAAAGTAACTGCTTCAGCAGTAAATTGGAGCAAAACTTGTTCATGATTGCAGAATTCCTTGTTCGACCATCCACCATCATTTTGTACGCCGGGTTTCTGTCACATGATTTGGTGGGGTGATTTCAACCTCGTTCCCATATAACCAGGTACTAGTCTGGTTCAATAACCTGCCGTATCGTGGCGCTGACTCCAGTGATTGATGAACTGGGCGTGGCCGAGTCCGGACGAGGGACGAACCCCGAGCCCCCTCTGTCATGGCTGTGTGTGGGCCGGTGAGCGAACTCTTTAACGAAGGGATCTGCGTCACAAAGATGGGTTGATAAAGTTGGTATTGAAACAGTAAAACATTTATTTACAGAGATATAAATACATATTTACATTACAAACCATTCGCACACACCAGTAGACGCACCCTCTAGGCGCCAGTGTCCATGGTGGTAGAGTGTCCGGCCTTCCTGTGGCGTCGCCAGGACTGGGCGGATAAGCCACCCAGCTCCAATTGTTCCAATAAGGTGAGCCCCCTGACCTCTGCGTAGGAGAGTGGGGCTGCCGGCTTGTACTTGACATTCAATAATGTCGTTATAAAGTGTTCCATCAGATGGAGCTTCCCTCGACCTCCCAGGAAGTCGGCAGAGTTGTGATACGATTGGCGCAAGTCTGTGGAGATTTTCCATTCTCTTGACTACCATTGATCAGTCATCATCCGCACGAATTCTGAAAACAAACCATTGACTTGTCAGAGTTTCTCATTTGAATTCGTGGGACTTTATCAGAAGCTTCCTCCGGACTGAAACCCACAGCACAAAGGGATCAGACTGGACGTGTCGCAAGTGGGAATCAGGTGTAGCAGTAAAACGTGTCCCCCTGTAAAAAGTGTCCACTTCTATTGTTCGAATGACGGAATAAGCGGCATGGGTAAAGAAACCAATTGTCAGAGATTAGAATGCAACAATAGGATCTTTTGTTCCCGGACAGTTTTTCCTAGGACGTTCTTTCCCTTCACAGCTGTCATAGATCTAGATGCAACGGAGACTTTGTGAATACCAACTGTGGGCTCCAAGAATGTGAAAAAATTGTTTATATGGGTCTGATACTAGGAATAAGGACGTAATGCAATGTTTTCCGCGTGACTTCGCCAAACAGTATAGGCGCCAAAGTCAACATGTACGGGTGTATTGTTATTTTAGAAAAAAATGCATATGGAGTCAGCTACAATGCGCCAGGGCCGACGGACAAAAAGCATTATCATCACATATCCACTCTTACTGGCATCGCTTTCTATCACTTACCGTCAAACTGTATCTTCCCGTCTTTGTTGTCATCCGCTTCCTTTATCATATCCTCTAGTTCTGTATCAGATAATTTCTCCCCAAGTGATATCATGACATCTTTGAGATCAGCCAGAGTGATATATCCCCGGTTTTTCTTATCAAAGATGTTAAATGCTTCTCTAAGTTCCGAATCATCGCTGCTCCCTTCGGCTGTTTTCCGGATCATTAGATCACAGAATTCTTCAAAATCAATTTCGTCATTTCCTGAAAAGCAGACGACAGAGATGCGATCAAATGTTCTTATTCTGTGGTCCAGCGCTTACCGACGCGGAACCTACACCTGTAGGTGACAGCACTGATGGTAAGCCAAGCTCGCCAGAGATGTAATCCGTTAATTTTGGGATCAATGTCAAATTCAACCATGGAGGTATTTTATTCCATGATTCAACCAGCGACTTCGGCCCATGATGAAGGAGCGACGACGTGTCAGATAATAGTTGAGATGTCTCCTCTAGCGTACATTCTACGGGTACTTGACAGACTGGCACGTACGCGACGCGTCGTGTCGTGCAGTTCCGCCAATCATTCTTCGGTAGGTGTTTCGGTCCGTGTTACCGCCTCCCTGATTGGTTAAACGCTTTCCCGGC